>CANYCX012342827.1:0-26476 GCA_948193385.1 Breynia disticha f. nivosa | reverse complement strand
AAATTAGAGGTAACCGTCAGGCCCGGGACGTTAAATAAGCGCTTCTTGGGAGGCAACCCAAAGATTAGGAACCTTTCATTTTTTCTCTTTTCTTTTCTTCGTTTTTGTGTTTGTTTGGTTGTTTGTGTTTCGTGTCACAGGGTGCATATTCGGACTCGTAATAGGTACGCGTCTGACATGACAAATTATTTAGAATCAGCTCAATAGTTTCAAAACGGCCATAAGGAACGGCCTTTTAAACCGTTTCAGATGACCGTTCTGTGCGATCGTTTGAAACGGTTTTGAGAAACGGTTTTGAGTGACTGTTTCGAGGTCGTTCCCTTGGAAACAGCTTTACAAAACGGTTTGTATAACTGTTTCGAGAAGATGTTCTGTTCGACCATTAGAAACGGCCTCCAGGAACAGTTTCCAAACCCGTTCCTTGGCCGTTCCCATGCGAACAGTTTCTTGAAACAGGATAATGGTCATTCCCATTAACCGTTCTCGACAAAAAATTAAAAACTAATTTTTATCTGGGAACGGGCATTCAAAACGGCCTATTGGCCTTTTCCACTGGCCGTTCGAGATGCGCGGGGTCTATAAAAAAACCATAAACCGGCTAGTTTTCACATTTCCAAACTTTTACAAAATGCTCTCCTCGTCGTTCTCTCTCGTTTTCAACCATTTCCAAGCCGTTTTCACTCATTTTTCTTGCAAAAATCAAGGTTTGAGCTTAATTTCTTCCTTCTTTCTCACTCCTCTCGTGATTTGGTGCCTTCTTGGACGATTTCCATGGTGTAAACAGTTAGGATTTGAGATTTTTGAGTTCCTTTTGGATCATTTATGTTGAATGCTACTTTCTTTCATATAAAGAACGATTATCCGTCATTCATTGTGATTTTTGTTGGTGGAATCATGTTTGGCCAAGATTTTTAGGGTTAAATGTTTAGTTATTTGAATTTCTGCTTAAGGAAGCTTTAGGTGAACAAATTGGCCTTGATTCTAGCTTTGATTTGAACCAATGATTGATATATGCCTGTTTCTGTGCAATTTGAGTAACGGACTCTTTTGTAAGAGTTTGAGAAGTATTGTGCCTTATTGACATTATTAGCTACTGAATTCATAGGCTTGATGTTGTTGAGTTGTATTAGAGAATGTCAGTTGTGAACTTTGTTATATTCCTAGCTTTGAGTTGATAATTTAGCCCTTCTGCAGTAACGGTTGCATGTCTGGTTGTTTGGTTATTATTTTTACTTAGCTTTGTTTTGTAATTTTCCTTGCAGATGTCAGGAGCAGGTCCTTCTAGACGAAGGAGAGTTGCCCCACGACGCCCTAGAGAGGATGCAGTGGATGATAGGCTTGCTCAGATGCTCCAGTTTCCTGAGCATGCACACTTTCAGAGGCGTCTGAAGGCCCTGACGTGCAAACCACTCTTCAGGACCTAAGACTCCATAAGGAGTACGTCAGACTGACGATGGTTAGAGGCTGGGAGGACTTTTTCGCTATCAGCGAGCCCGCTTACCGCGAGCTAACCTTAGAGTTCTCAATGTCTTTCACATTTGCTGAGCTGTCAGAGATGACAGTTGACTATCAGTGCATCAGTTTCTGGATCGGCGGCACATTCCACTGGATGACTCTACCCGAGTTTGGCAGCTGGATGGGCATTTATGAGGAGGATTTTGCCCACACTGAGGAGTTCGCCAATCTACCCCTGGAGTTTCCATCTTAGAAAGATATAGTGGGTTACTGGCAGGAGCTGACAGGACGGACGAATTTTAATTCGAGCAGGTCCAAGGCATCTCAGATACATTCATATGCCCTGCGCTACGTACACCGAGTCATAGCCACTACTCTTTTTTCGAGGCGGGAGAGCACAAGTAATGTCACTCTTCAAGACCTGTTGTGCCTCTATAGCATAGATAGTGGGATACCGATCAACATTGCATACATGTTGGTCAAGTCCCTACGCGATCAGCTCACGAGGACGAGGATCGCAGGGCTATACTCAGGGCACTACGCGACGAAGATAGCACACAGGATCCATCGATTTCAACGACTGCCAGAGATGATAACGATCACTCCCGCTGAGCATTTGGACTTAGGAGTGCTCCGACGGATGAGGTTGGTCGAGAGGGTCAAGATTGATGGCGTCTGGCAGATCCGACTGAGGAAGGATGACGAGGATGAGCACCCGGAGCCAGCGATGGACCCAGCTGATGTGCCCGTTCCAGCAGCACCTATGCCACCACAGCAGCCTGGTCAGCCATCACAGCTCGACCAGATTAGTGCCACTTTAGCCGCTACGGAGCAACAGATTAATATGGCACAACAATCCAGGACTATGCAGATGGAGCAGCGGATGCAGTCGACCCACCTATACACACTAGAGCACCGGGTGGATCAGCTCTTCCAGCACTTTCAGATTGAGCCCGCTCCCTACGTGCCTCCACCGGATCAGTATCCCTACTACTTCCCGTACGAGCCTTGCTTCGAGCCGCCACCACGACCCGACTACTACAACTCAGGGGATGACACTGATGAGTCAGAGGACGATATGTACGCCGATGATTGACGACGCACTCTTAGATTTGCTTTTATTTTCTTCTTTATTTTATTTTATTTTCTTTTAGTTTGTTTTTCTTTTGTTTTATTTCTTATTTTTTTTATTTTAGTTTGCTTCTTTTTTATCTTTGTTCTTTTATTTTCAGGAACTCGTGTACTGGAGAATTATATGCACTTATGTTTACTATTCTTCCTTTTCTTCAGTACTTTTTCTTCCAGTCGACAAGTGAAGCATTAAGCATCTTCTAAAAACATCTCACAACTTAGTATTCAGGAAAATTTCTATCATTTTTCATTTTTATTCACCCTTATTTCATCTCTATTTTCTTATACATTGAGGACAATGTATTATTCTAAAAGTGTGGTGATGTGGGTTCATATCATGAAAAATGTCTTGCGTGTTAATTAAACATTTAAAAATTGTTAGCAACTTGTAGTTTCTGGCCAGTGATGATTTATGTAGTCAAGTGCATTGATTCAACTACATAAACATAACTGGTAATGACTTTCAGAAAAATATGTGATCTTTTAATTTAATAACTAAGCATTTTCGTATTCCTAGTCGTATCCCTATTTTAAGCACGTCAAACTAATTTTGGGTGAGTTTTGATTTTTATTTCACAACTGTTTACAACTAATAATACTTTTACTGTCTTGCAAATATTTGTGGCTAACGCAAAAATTTTCAGGCTTACTAACAATGTGCAATTATATTTAAGGTATGATTTTGTTATGCTTTAAAATATGCCTTTACTCGGTTGAACCTAAACCCGTAAGCAATATAAAAAATGCATATTTCTTTAGTTACGACTCTACTCCTCTGTCTGGTATTTAAGATATGAGTATGCAAAGCACCTTTGTTGCGAGTTTCTTGAGTAATCAGGGACAACCACCAAAAGTGTGTGGTCTTTGCGTAAAAAAAGAAATTATTCGTGATAGAGGAAACCGAGTGAACATGTTGTGAAGAGAAGGGGTTTGTAGTAATCAAGTAAGTGAAAAAAAAATCGAGATGGAGCATAAAAAGCACTCAAAATTTGAAAAATCTTACTGATCAACTTTACTCCTAACTGCTTTATTCTTTTTGTTGGTATTTATTGCACCATATTTGCAGTACAGTCTGAGTGATATAGCTTGTCTACAGTTGTTTAATAAGTGTTAGAACTTACCTGAAATTGGTTTACACACACACACGGGATCATCTCTGAATATAATTTTGAATATGTTGTTTAGTCAAAAAGTCTGTATTTAGCTTTTGGTCATTATTAGTTATGTGTTGTCTTTGAATTTATGCTTCTTGATTATAGCTGAGACCACGTAGGAACTACATTGCTATCAGAAACTTAGGCTTGTCTCTTATTCTTTGAGTATAATTTTTCACTATTTGTTTGAGGACAAGCAAAGGCTTAAGTGTAGTGATGTTTGATAAATGTCATTTTATGCATATATTTTCTATATATTTTTACGACATTTCTCTGGTTTTTAGGTTAACTTTGGCAATATATCTCATAATTTTACTCATTTTTCATATCTTCACGTACTCACGGAGTTTAGAGCGAAAAAGGCAAAATGTGGGTCAAAACGGAGCAAAAACCGAAAAGAATGCAACACCTGCAGTCAAAACTGCCAAGCAAAATGACTAACTGGCCGTTTTCGTCACTATTCAAATCAAGAACTGATACAAGAAACGGGCAATCTTGACGTTTCCCCTAACCGTTTCCAATGCGAAATCAGAACGGCCACAAGAAACGGGAATACTGGCCATTCCCATTGACTGTTTCCAGCAAACGGCCTGTTAGAATGAGTTTTGGCCGTTCCTCATGGCCGTTTCCAACTTATGGGGCTCGAAAATAACCTTAGTATATAAAGGATTTTAAGACAAAAAGAGGGGGTTAGACAGTTTTCAGAGCTGAGGTGACCAAGAGAACCAGTTGCAGAGCGGAGAGAAGCGAAAATTCACGCCGAAGGCCTACCAGATTGAAGATTTCTGTGCTCGATAATTGACTTGTTGCTTTTGTAAGGATTCCAATGGGTATGATATCTTTTGAATGGATATCTTTAGTTTTGGTGGTTGACTTTAGTTTGAACATGAACTAAGTTGTTATGGATATCTAGATTAGACAAGTCCTATGATGGATTGTGATTTATGACTTGATTTATTTGCAGTTTTAATGAATTTTATTGGTATTCAATTATGGTGTTGAATGTTTTATATGACTTTGCATGAATAGGTTGAGAAATCGTCCTGCAATTTAGGTATCCCATTATTGAAAGGAGTTGCATGCAATTCTAGAGATAGAATTACAAAACTCCTCTGTATTAGTGTAATGCTAATAGAGGAATGTAAGAAACTTAATGCTGGATTAGGGGTTTTAGTCTAAAAGAGATTTTGGCTAATCAACTTGATCTTAGTTGTTAATCTAATTAAGAGATATTTTAGCAAAGAATAGACATTCCCGCGGTTCCATATTCATTAATTCCCAAATTAATTGAGTTATAAAGGTATGAAATCATAGGAGGAGTCGAGTCTAAGTATCCATTTTTCTCCAATTGAATTAATCCAATTCGTTTGCTTTGTCATTGTTTTTCTTGTTGTTAACTGTTTAATTTAGTTTTAGTAATAATAATTAGTTAATTTTACAATTTGAAATTATTCCGGTTAGATAATAGTTTAGATTGATAATATTAGTATTTGACTATCTTCGTGGGATCGACATCCGATACTCTATAGCTGTATTACTAGTCAATAGGTATACTTGCCTGGTGGGTTCTGGTAATAGTGTTCGCAGAGATTCACATCATTAAGCAACTCAAACGTATCAATCAAGTCATTTAAGACACCTTTTTGTTATCATATTAACATATTTGTATCATTTCCAAGTATGAATTAACCATATAGATACAAGAAATACAATGGTAAGTCTAATCGGCACTTACCTTGATATTCGTATGAAGTCGGCTCCTCAACTTCGATTCGTAAGTCGTACAGTTCCTCCTATATGAAAATCATCACATAAAGGTTGTTAATACTTGTGTTCTTAACTTGCTTCATATATAGAAACATCTTTTACAACCTCTAACTTCAATCATCACTTTACTCAGTAACTTTTTAAACCACCAAAACCTCTTAAGTCCATCCAATTCTTATTTCATTTGTCCAATCCATTCACATGAAATTAACTAACTCTAATTTAGTTAACTAACATGTTTTTACCAACTAACTCATTTCCTATCCATAAATTCAGAAAGTTCCAAAATAACTCATAAACTCATAAACCAAGCTTATGAACTTACCTTAGTAAATTTTGCATCTAATTTGCAAGAAATTATGTTCTTCCTTGCTCACAGACACCCTCCAGAGTTTTCTAGGGTTTCCATCTGCTTCTTTTCGAGTTTTCTCTGTTTTTACTCTATTGTTCAAATGAAACAGTATCAACCGACCATTCTGTTTAAAACATTTCTAGCCGACACGACCTACAGCATGGGTCATGCTCCTGGTCGTGCCATGCTTTTTTGGAACAAGTTCCTATCAGATCGTGCACAAGATCTTGTTGATCAATTTCCAGAATGATGAGCATACCCTCCAGCACGATCATGCTCGTGCCCATGCTTATCTTCTATTTTCTGCATTTTTTTCGATTTCTTTCCGATTCAATTCTATTTTAATCTATTTTCCTTATAGATTAATTCTATCATTTTCCAGGGTGTTACAATTCTCCCCCTAGAAAATTTTGTTCTCAAATTTGAATTGGACATAATTGTTATCATTTTCGAGCTTACTTAAGTAAGGTTTAAGTTCATAACCCATAACTTAAACATCATAAGCTGAAACGAGCAACTTAACATCATTTTAGCAGCAAGAATACACCAACCTCATCTCATCAAGCCTCTGACTCTATCTCTGGAAACAGATATGGATGCTACTGTCGCATCTCACTCTCGACTTCCCAGGTAGCTTCCTTTGGCGAATGAAAACTCTATTTTACTAGTACCAAGGAATCTCCCGGTTCAATAACTGTCATATCTGCCTATCCAGAATCTCAACAGGTTCCTCTTCGTAAGACAAATCCTCTTATATCTCCAAGTCTAGAGTCCTCAATACATGATTAGGATCAGATCGGTATCGTCTCAACATAGATACGTGAAAACATCATGAAGTCAGGACAACTCATCTGGTAACCTCAATCGATATGCAAGTGGTCTCACTCTCTCAATAAAATCATACGATCTGATATATCTAGAACTCAACTTCTTTTGTCGCCCGAATCTAATAACACTTCTCCAGGGCAAAACTCGCAAGAACACTCTATTTTCGACATCATACTCTGTCTCCCAGTGATGTCTATCAAAATAACTTTTTTGACAATCCTAAGCAGTTTGCATACATCTTTTCACAATATTAATTTTCTCGAGAGTTTGCTGAACCAAATCTGGTCCCTCTATCTGACGCAAACCCTCAACATCCCATTATGCTGGATTTTGGCACCGTCTCCCGTATAAAGCCTCATAAGGTGTCATCTCAATATTAGAACGGTAACTGTTATTATAAGCAAACTCAATCAAAGGCAAGTGATTGTCCCAATTACCTCCACATTCCAAAACACAAGCTCGCATCATATCCTCGACTGTCTAAATCATCTTCTGAGACTGCCCATTAGTCTATGGATGAAAAGTGTTACTAAACCTCAATCTGGTACCTATCACATCCTGTAAACTCTACCAGAATTGCGATATAAACCTAGGATCACGATCATACACAATCGATATCGGAACACCATGTAATCTAACAATCTCAGCAACATATAGACTAGCAAGCTTATCCAACGTATCATCCTATCAGATAGCTATGAAATGTGCTGATTTTGTCAATCTATCAACTATCACCCAAATTGCATCATGATGTCTAAACGTCCCTGGTAAACCCACAATAAAATTTATGGTGATCTTCTCTCATTTCCATTTAGAATTTCTAACGGTCTCAACTTTCCAGCTGGTACTTGATGTTCTGCCTTGATTTGCTGACAAGGTAGACATCTGGCTACAAGCTCTGCTATCTCCTTTTTCATATTCACCCACCAGTGCATCTCTCGCAAATCTCTATATATTTTAGTACTACCTAGATGAACTGAATAAGGCGAAGAATGTGCCTCAATCATCAAGTCATTTTTCAAATAAAAAATGTTTGGAATGCACAATTGCTCCCTATAATACAACACTCCATCATCATCTAATCTGTGAGTTGTACTCACTTTCCTTTTCTTAACTTTCTTCTTGATTTAAATTAAATGATCATCTTCTTTATGACGTTCAGTAATCAACTCTTGCATATGAGGTCTAACTCTGATATTCGTTAACATCTGATCTTCAACCAAATCTAACTACACCCTGAGCTCTCGCAAAGAAAATAATGAATCTGCTCTATAAGTAATAAAATCATCGTCTTCCTTTCCTTTTCTGCTCAAATCATCTGCGACTACATTCTCCTTTTTTGGATGATACTCAATAGTGCAGTCATAATCTTTAAGCAACTCAATCCACCTCCTCTGCCTCAGGTTTAGCTCTCATTGGGTCGTAATGTATTTGAGACTCTTATGATCCTTAAGATCTGGAACGTCTCACCGTACAAGTAATGTCGCCAAACCTTCAGAGCATGAATGATCGCAGCTAACTCCAAATCATGAGTAGGATCGTGCGGTCTCAACTATCACGAAGTATAGGCAATAACTCTGCCATGCTGCATCAATACTCTGCCTAATCCTGCTCCAGACACATTTGTGTAAACCACAAATCTGTCTCCCTCACTAGGTAACATAAGAACTGAAGCTTCGACTAATCTCTTCTTCAACTCCTAAAAACTCTCCTGACACTTATTATTCCAAACGAACTAAGCATTCTTTTTCAACAAAGATGTCATTGGTCGTGCTTGTGGTCGTGATGTGCTTTTCTAACACGAGTTCCTATCAGATCGTGCACAAGATCATGTTGATCAATTTACAGAATGGTGAGCACGCCCTCCAGCACAATTCTGCTCGTGCCCATGTTCATCTTCTATTTTCTGCATTTTTTTTATTTCATTCCAATTCAATTATGTTTTAATTTATTTTTCTTATAGATTAATTCTGTCATTTTTCAGGGTGTTACAAGTATCATTAGTTTGCACTTCTTAGAGCATTAATTAGGCAAACAAAGGCATTAATTAGGCAAACAAACTAGAGTGTGTTTGATTTGATTGCCATGTTTATGGAATCATGATTTTGCACTCTACCAATACACAATATTGTGTTCATATGCAAACAGAGGAATTCCTCTGATGTGAATAAGACTTGATATCGAGCATCATTGGCCCTACTTTTTCGTACTTGATTGATCAATTTCTATATCAAACAATTTCTTTTCTTGATTCCTAAAGATTGCAGTATAGATTTTGTTTTCTTTTTTTTTCTCCTCCTATTAGTTTTATTTTTGTCAACTTTTTGTCCACCTTTTGTTAACTTATTGACATTCTTTATTTTTATGTTCTTTTTTAATTAGTTATTCACTTCTTGTCAGCTTTTTTGTATATGTGGTGGTAAAAAATGAAAATAAATTTGCAAATGTTTAAATTATATAAACACTAAAATAACAATAAAAAAATTTATAGTTTGAATTTTTGTTAACTTATTATGACTATGTTAAGTTTGAAAAATAAAGTTGACCACAAGGTGACAGCTCTTAAAAAAAATATAAATAGATGTAAATGGAGATGCAAAAAATCGATCAATGTATTATGCACTAGTTGTGAAAAATATTGTAAAACAAAAAATATGCATTAGTTGACAATCAGTTGATCATAAGGTGACAACTTATAGAAAAATATAAAAAATATGCATTTGGAGACAATAAGAATAGATATCTGAATCTCTTACAAACTAAATAAGCATTCTATCTTCTGAGCTAAGACTCAACAGATAAGACATAAGTCGCTTGAATGATTTTTATTTTTTTACAGTCTATTATTATTGGAAACAAAATTATATTACCTGACATTATTGACAAATATTTCCTCATTTAACATAAAAAGGAAACTTGACATATATTTTCTGATAATCATGTACTTTGACCTATATTGTATGTTACAAAAAATCACTCACTTTTTAAAACTCCATTGTATGATTTATAACAAGTCCTCACCAACAGTAGATGAGGACCAATTTGTGGTCCTCACTTAAGAATTTGCTAGATGATTAGGGTGTGTGCTTGGGAAGTTATAATTATACCTCTTTTAGTATTGTCACCTGTTAGTTAGTGTGCTTTTATTTTTAGAAAATTACGTGAATACCCGATTTTGTGTTTTCAATTATAAGAATGTCAAGATATGTTTGTTATTTTTATTTATGTCAATTCTAGTTTATCAATTATATAAATGCCTGATTTTGAGTTTAAAATTGTAAAAATGCCAAAGTATATTCATACATATGTTTATCGTTTATTGTTGTTCATTACTGTTCATATATCGAGAGAATAAAAAGTGACACTTTTGTATTTTGAAACATGAAATCAGACATTCATATAATTGATGAACTAAAATCTGACATAAACAAAAATGAACAAATATACACTGTCCTTTCTATAATTTTAAACAAAAAAACGTAATAATTTACATAATTATTTATTTCTTTCATTGGTGTTAGCTGCCAAGCCTGTTATAGATCAGCTGAATAAAAGTGTGAAGAAGATGGAATAATGCATTATGGTACTTAGAATTTTTTGTGAACAAAGAGACCTCTCATACTGTCTAAATTATCTGTAATTCGCACCAAAATCCTATCATCAAATATCATCTCACGTTGTAAACCATTCTTATACACACAACTTTGCTAAGTTTCGGTTTCATTGACAGGGATTTATCACCCTGTTAGTGCAAAATGCATCCCGTTTCCGTTTAAAAAAACTCCCATTCCCGTAAAGCAGTAAGGTCAAAAAGAAACTCTCATATACAGAAATATTGCTCTCTCTCAGCCGGAATAAAAAAAAAAAAAAAACAACATATTGGACCACGAAAGTCGGTGGCGACATACAATCTATATGACCAATAACAACTCACACAGTGAATCACTTCGACAACTAAACTGAGCAGCTTAGTTTCAGCCTTTTCTCTTCTTCCTTTTCAAGAGAGGCATTGGACTTAGACCTTGAATGCCGGATGCCTCTGCATTGCCTCCCGTCCTGCATGCATCGACTTCGGAATGATCACCTGAACAAGTTGCATTTCCAAGGTCAACAGTCGGACCATCATCACCCATTCCCCTCTCCACATCGATGTGTTCATTCATTAATCTTGAGACACCAGAAATTGGATGAGCTACACCGCTGCGAACATGTTCACAAAATTCAGAAGGACTAGAAGAAGCATCAGTAACTTCCATTTCAGGAGCTGCAGTTGTGTTATGTGGCGCACTTTGTTCATTGCATTTGTCAGTTTCATCCAAGCAAAACCCGCCTCCATTTCTCAGATAATCTTCCGAAGTATCAACATAGATGGGAGAACCACTCTGGCTAATACCTGGTTTGGTGGTTTCACCTTCGTCAGTGCAAAACCCACCCCCGGTTCTGAGGTAATCTTCGGAAGCATCCACATCAAAGCAAGAACTACTCTGGCCCACACCAGGTTTGGCAGTTTCACCTTTGCCAGTGCAAAACCCACCTCCGCTTTCAAGATGGTTATCATCCTCAAGAACAGGATTTTCCACTTCATATGGTTGGTCGTGATTGAGCTTAGCAGCAGCATCCATGCATAACCCAGAAGATAAACTTTTCTCGGTTATCTTTTCACTAGATCTTTCTCTGTCATCCTCAAAGGACTCATCTACATCATCAATTTCCATGTCTACTGTGTATTGAGCAGGCTTTCGTGAACGAGCTGACTGGAAAATTAACACAGATGAAAAATATGGCATTTGTTAGAACTAAATGTGAACTAATACAAGGAAACAGATTGAGAACACTGTTCAAACCTGCCTCAAAGAACTTCTATAATAATTAATTATTTAACACTACCAACAGCAAGACTTTGCAGATCATCAAGCACATGGAAAGTTGAATATATACTCTAGTCCGACTCCCAGAATTACCACTAGCCAGATCTATTCAACATATAAATAAAGATTCTTTTCAGAGTAGCCCAGAAATTTTAAAGGAATAGGGTGTTTAACTGTCAAATATGTTGGATTAGAAGTATAGTGGTACATTAGTCAGCAGTGGCAAAAAAAATTATTCAAGTAGTTGAATGAAAAACTCTTTATTAATTAAGGAATTGACATATTTTTAAAACGAAGCAGGAATAGAAAGTTACCCTCCGAAGTTCTCTCAAACCCTCCAACTTCTCACCAGGAATTTCTCCCTCGTCAGTGCAGTTGTTAACATCATCACTACTGCTGGAATCAGACTGTTTAAAATTAACAGATTCCTTTCCCGTGCCCTTCCCCTGTCCTCTTCCCCTGCTCCTGCCCCTGCCTCGGCCTTTTCCATTACCATTTCTACTATTACAGGAACCATGTTCTCTCTCTACTTGGAGTTGTTGATCTGGCCCTTCTCCCAAAAAATTGCTCTCATTGCCTGGAACAGTCTCCCCCTTTTGCTTTGAAGTTTTTGCTGATCTGTTACCAGCATAATCTGCAGAGCCAACTCTTCTTTTTTTTACACTCCTAGGAACTTCTTTCTCCGTGTTGTCCGTCGTACCAACAGAATGGTTTCCTGTGATCCCTTTAACTGCTTTCTTGATTCTCTTGCTACGGATTTTAGCAAATCTTTCATTAAATGTGTAAAATGCTTCCAGCCGTAGTTGAGTCTAATTCAGAAATAGAGGTCAACATAGACACAGCATCAGCATCATCCTGACAGATTTGATTAACAGTAACAACTAGTTGCAGAATTCATAAACACATTTTAAAAAATTAAACAAAACTAGTGGATATTGGTACTGTGTTCATGCACACATATGCCAAATCATCTTGCAAAGTATATACCAATGACCAAAAGAACACATGGCATCAGCAGGCATGCAAATGAGAGCGAAAAGGGAAAAAAAAAAGAGAGCTGCAACCTCATGTTTATTATACTCATTCAAAACAGGCACTAGTAGCTCATCTGATTTCTGAATGCCCCAACCAAACTTCTCCCAGCACAACCTGTTTGCAAATAGATACATAAAACTGTGTTTGGGCTGAAAGGAAAAGAAAATAAGAGAAAGGGACTTCTTTGCTCTTGTTTTAATGCAGAAAACATGGGCCACCAAGTCTCATGAAAAAAAAAGTCATAAAAATTATTCAAAACAGGCTGATATCTATTGCATAAATTATTGAGATAAATTGATGGAAAAAAAGATCAAGATATAAAAAATGAATGTATTAATATGATTCAAGCATAATTGGAAGAGTTGTTAACATCTCACATAATTGGGAATATGATAGGTTCCAATTAATGAATAATTAGTATTAATATTCAATATTAGTATAATTAGTTAAGAGTATGTTAGAGTTGATGAGGTGGCATGTTTGTTAATACTTAGGGTTTTTGAGTCTTATATATAGGAGACATTTGGAAGAAGGAAAACGAGGAATTATTTGGTCTTTTGGTTTGTGTTTGACTCTTTGAACTTAAGAGAGTGGATAGCCTCTCGAATTGCTAACAACATCAATGGAGGTCTCTTTAGATTTGGCGGAGAAAGAAATTGGAAAGCCATCGCAGATCAGGCATGATTCGATCGAGATCAAGAAAACCATGAAAGATGGTTTTTCTGCTTTGACTCTGAAACTTGATGCAATTCTCAGGAACCAACAAAACCCAAATAAGCCAACACCTCCACCTTCACCACCTCACCAACCAAACCCCCACAAACAGATTGGCCACATTCAGATTTTGAACCGAACACCCACAACACAACCAAATACATTTGAAACACAAACACAAACTTCTCTAGAAAACAACCCCAAAACTTATGTGAAAATTGAAACTCAAAACACCCAAGCACCACTACAAATTCAAACCCATGTCAGTATCAAAAAAATCAGCCAAACTATCCTTCTTGCACACACAAAAAACCTAACATTGAATTGAAGAGAAAGAGAAAAAGAAAAGAAGATCAAGGAGGTGTCTCATGAGTGGCTTATGGTGAATAAGCAAAAACCCATCTGGATAAGGAAGCCTTGGGAGATCACAAAGGAACAACATGATACTTTCTACAAAAGTTGGACTAATGACTGGGAAGAGCTTTTGGCTGTGAAGCACTTCTCTATTGAGGGAACTTGAATTCAAAGCAATCCTCTTTGTTCTCAAGAGAGCTCCTTTGGATCTCTTTGACGTATGGAAGAAGCCCAACAACATCAAGCTTTATGAGCTACAGTTACAAGGCCGAAGTGGTAAATATATTGCTTCATTATCTTTTCAATCTGAAATTACTTGGTACCGTGGGGAACGAGGCAAGAGGATAACTTTTAGAGGCTTGCTACCAATAAATGGAAGAGGATTTGATTGAGTTGGATTGTTTATTTCTACGATTTCAAAGTTGGACAAAGAAGAAGTGTTGTTTGGGGATGTACTAGCAAATGGTTGTTGGGTACTTTTATTAGTTGAAGATTGTGTGGATGGAGATGCTCAGGCAAAAATCTACAAATAAATATGCAATCTTGTGGGAAACGTTTTGTTCTAAATTAGGAGTAAACATGCATCTTTTAAAGAATATTATAGCAGAAATAGTGAGTGTTGGTGATGCTCTTGTTTGGGTGTTGATATTTTGCTTGGGTTACAGAAACAAATTGCAGCAAATTTGGAAAGAAATTACTGACTGACTTATAATGTTTATAGAATAATGGCAAATTTTCAAAGTTCAATCAAGTGTGGTGAAATTGTGACTTATGAGAATGAACGAATTTTGGAGGAGTGGGATCTTGAATGTTGGCAGAAAGATATTAGTGGAGAAACAGAATTGTGAAAGACTATGTCACAAAATGGATCATGAAGTGGTTGTTGGAGATGAAACAAAGAAGAGGGTTGAGGTTAGAACCACACAGAATTACAAGGATGAGTTGGAACTGGATTTTCTCGACACAAATTGAATTCAAGTACTTTATTTCTGCTTCTCGCAGACCTTTGAAGAACAGTGCAAGATTGAGGGAGATGTTCATTTTATTTCATCTGGTTTGAGAACATTTCCACCAATTTCTGTGTTTTAGTTGCTATTCCTCACAATGGGCTATTAGATACACCCACCTTGAGGACAAGGTGGTTCATTATGGGGAAAGGAATGATAGATTCCAATTAATGAATAATTAATAGTAATATTTAATATTAGTATAATAGTATGTAAGTGACAAGTCTGTTACTACTTAGGGTTTTTGAATCTTACATATAGGAGGCATTGGGAAGAAGGAAAACAAGGAATTATTTGGTCTTTTGTTTTGTGTTCAGCTCTTTGAGCTTGGGAGCTATCATCTACGGGAGAGTAGTAGCCTCTCAAATGCTGGTAATAGTTCTTTGTTGTCCCCAAAACCTTTGTTCTTATCTTTGTTCATCGTTTTTTCGTCATTCAATAATAGAACTAATTAATTATATCACATTTCCACATTTTTTTTACTGGAATTTTTGCTTGGGTTTTTATCAGAATAGAGATGAAAACAGATATAAGACACTGAATGAATAGAATGTACACATCCAAGGACCCATCCTAAACATGACAATAACGAATGATGAGATGACTCACCGGCGAAGAAGATGAATATCAGGCTTTCCCCAAGAGAAAGGCTCAGTTGATTTGTCCACTTGAGGGGAAACATATGCTGCAATGACCGCTTCACTTGGAAAAGAAGGAGGGATATGCCAGTTTTTGCTAACATTTCTCTGCACAAAATCAGAGTGCACTCAACTTTGATAAAGTGCAAAAACATTGTAACACAACAAAATGAGAAAGAAAAGAAAGCCTAACTCTGAAATTTGACTATTACATGCTTATTCATGAAAACATGCTGCGTCTCTTGAAGGTCCTCTGCTGGCTGCTTATCCTTGTCTGTTAGATCAATTCCTTCTGTGGTTGTATTTGACGGATTCGCACTCTCAAGTGTGACTTTCGAACCCTTTTTCCTGGTTTGCCCACTTAAGTTTCCTAGTATATTTGGGTCTGGTGATTCAATCCACTCTCGAAACTTATGAAGGCCATCATCCTCGGGAAATGCATTCACAACCTCAATGGCATTAACTATGCCAATCCCACTACAAAAGAACACATTATGCACCAAATTAAAAACCTAGCTATCAAGAAGAAAGTGGTCATGTATTAAATGGTTCATGAAATCCACAAAAGTAACAAAGATTGTCACACTTGGAATAGATGCAGTGAAAACATAGGAAGTAAACACAAACAAAAACCTTAAATAAAAATTAAAAAGAACATGGCTGGGATTTCTCATGGTCGCTTAAATCCAAAAATGATGCAGCTAATACCTGACGCCCTCAGTATAATCACTGCCAAGAAGTAATGCCATGCGGATAACTTTTTCTCTTGTAAGGCCGAGCTCTTTCTCAATATCCTAAAAATCAAATTGGAACATGTACAGAAGATGAGTTCAATATCAAACATTAACATAGGAAAAAAAAAGGGAAAACCAGATCACAAACTCAATAAAAAGAAGAAAAGAGATAAATGGGTATGAAAATCAAACTACAATGATTTAAATACATTTTAAGAAAACAAAAAAGAAGCACCATGAGAACTTTCTAGAGATAGTAGGCTAAATAATTTGCCAGGTGACAATTTAATTTCCACTTAAAGTAATAAGGAAATGTTTGACGGTTTGTCCAGATTCAGACCTTCATAAAATATGTCTCGACATATTTTCTATCATCAAATATATTCTTGTACACGCTACGAGCACCAAACAGAAACACATCGGAGTCATCAGTCACGACACCATCTACAAGATTTGCAAGTTCCATGTAAGCACATTGAGCTTCTGCTTCCATTGGTGCTATAATATATGGTAAGCCAAACATTTGCAGCAGTTCCTGCAGAAAGTAGTGGGCAATTAAGTAAACCAAACATTAAACTTCACCAGAGAGAAATAAAAGTTCATAATTCAGCTACAGTGTCAAGGATTGACAACTTATTTATACAAACTCGAGGTCATCAGGAGCTACTCTATCCAAAGGTCTGTTGCTAGGAAACAAAGCATCATAACAAACATCACCTTGAAAATGCCACTACTTCTTTTAAACTGAAAATGCCACTATTTAAGTAAAGAAAGCCTAAATAAGTAAAGCAAATTAACAAAAAAGTTACTCTCTTCGTCCCACAATAGATGCTATTTAAGATTTTGCACACGGATTAAGAATACATTTAATATGTCTTAAGTTTGTATTTAATTGACTATTATACCCTTTGACTTGGGCACATAGTAAGAACAACTAAATTAAATTTGTATTGAAAATATAAAACTAATAAGGGTAATCTTGAAAAAATTTATTAAATGTTGCATTGATAATACAAAACAAAACATAATATGAAAAAAAAACAAAACTTTTCTAAAATGACAATTATTTTGGGACGGAGGGAGTATAATTTATTTATCCCCACCCAGATTACAAAATCTAACATAAAATTGTTTTTCCATCACCAGCAAACAATGTCAAAACAATCTTGTCATGACGGAAAATTCTCCGAGTCCAAATACCAACTCATTCATAGCAAAGTGTCACTGGTCCTATTATATATTTACAGTTTATCATTGCCTTAATTCACTGTGCTAGAAGACCAGTAAAACTATTATTCAAGGGATCTTACCCATCTCATTAGAAACAAGATAAGACATAATCATGACAATATTTGTTTAAAAAACACAAGTTCAGTTTCTCTTAAGGTCACAATCTACTTCACAAAAAGAAAACAGAATGCTCTGACTCCTCTCCAATTCCACAAAGGCCGCTCCAAAAATTGACATATTTCATGAGAAGATGGAAATACATTCAAAATACACAAAAATAAATGCACAATTTTTCCCAAAAAATACATTAAAATAATGCTGTTAGTCCTTAACTTTGGGTCTTTTGTTTATACAATTCTTTAATTTCTGACTGTAGAACATATTTGTGGAGTCAACCAATGAAGACAGCTAACAAGGAAAAGATTTTGTTCATAGAAACAACCACAAATTATCAAAGCCACTATAAGTTAGACATATACCTGACATTCTGCAAACATTTCACTGCTAACTGATTCAGCATTACGTTCAAGCTTCCTCTGTTGATCTCCTAGATCCAAACGCTCTTGACCTAAATTTACAATTTCCTCTTCCAAACTAGCCTCTGTAAAAACAGGTTGTCTATCTTCATCATCCATGATAGCAGTTTTATCTTTGGTATGCTTTCCTTCATTAGAAATGCCACTAGTGTTTTCTTCCACCAATTTTTGGTCAATACCAACAGAAGGCCATGTTGGCTTAGATACAGAACCACTATGGATGTCATTTACACGTACAGGTTCTGCTTCCATAAAATTAGTCTTTCCATCGAGAAGTTTGCGGTCAGATGCCGATTTAAATGAATGGCAACCATCAAAAGACGATTTAGTGGAACTAAAATATGCCTTATCCTTGACAGAACTATCCGAAGATTGGCCCGCAACCGAATTGATCTCAACAGGAAAAGACGGACCAGCGGCGGAAGATGTTACTCTACTCAAATTGTGACTGCAACAATCCTCCAGGAATCTACCACAAGATTCACTAGTGCCATGTGATTCAGAATGCTTGTTCTGGTTTTCTGGAGGTAAGGCTTCGGAGGTATTAATCATATTCAATTTTTCAGGTTCAAAACATAACGAAGATGAATTATGCCGTTCTACTGAATCCTTTCGCTTAATATTTTCCCCAGTAATTTTACAGTCTTGATAGGGGATTCCAACAATATAATAACTATTTTCCTTATCTATTGAATTGTCAACCTCAGACTGAGGATAATACAATTTTTCGGACCCTATGTCCTCAAGACTTCGCCGTATTGCTTCCTGCAAATCAGATTCTTCTTCCAAATGACCTTTGGAAATGGATTTTCCTGACTTGAGTGTACATGGAGAATTTGTAGCATCACAAACAACTCCTTCCTCCCACTCCACTTCACTACCATCCCTATTGTTGCCTTCCTCAAAGGAAGAATTATTTTTTGATCTGAAGCTATTAAAAGACCCATAAACGTTTTCTTTGGTAATCCCTTCCTCCCAGTCAGCATCTGAATCAGAAGGCTGTTGTCCGGATATATCATTGTCAGTAGAAGTAATTTCTATAGGCTTTCCTTCAACTAAGTTAGCAAATATGTCATCATCACTGTCAGCATGCTTACTCCCTTCATCAACTTCAAAAGATATTTGAACAGAATTCTCCCTATTTAACCAGTATTCTCCATCTCCCTCGTTCAAGTTAACTGAACCACAAGGATTATCACATATACTTTGTCCCTTTTCACTTTTACCAGCAATATTTTTGGCAGAACCATTCTCATTTTTTTCCAGTGCAGACTGAGAACCCTCACTCTTGTTTAAATATGTTTTTTCTTTCTCGATTTCCTTCATCAAATCCAGGTTCCTCTGTAAATCACGGGTCATGCGCATGCCCATTGCTCTCACCCTACTCACTCGAATACGGCCTCTTTCATCCAGATATGTCTCAACATCATCATCAAAATCTCTTCTGGATTCATCCAGGTCCGAACCTGACATTACACTGGCCTTGCTAATTTTAACATTTTCAGAAGTAGTAGCAGGATGGTGTATCGGTGTATTTTGCTGCATATCTCCATGACTCTGGACTTCACTGGATATAAACAACCTAATATATCGAAAAAAAGTTAAATGGTCATGAAAGGCTAAGTAGAAGTGCATTCACATAAACAAATAGCATCAAAATGAATCAGAAAATCACTCATCATAAATTCACGTAGCGATAGAACAACACAGCCTAATAAAAGGAAGAAAGTCAGTGTAATAAAAATTACACCTACAAAATCACATTCTGGCACTTACTGTTTGTCACCCTTGAATGAGGATGAAAAGATAAATTCTCTGTTAGCTTCAGATGCTATTCGTGAAGTCTGTACACCGCCCAAACCATGCCCAGAAGCAGCTTTCTGCACTTGATCTATCTCTCGACGGAAAGCAACAGTCTTCAGATAAGCCTCGATTTGTAGCTCTGAAAATTTTTCGGGTGCCTGAATGCAGTGAAAGGGACCAATTGCATAGATTAACATAAGAATCCAACTCACCAGATTTCAAGGAAAACAGTAAATTCAACGTAAGGCTCTATATATAAAGCTACTAATGAATCAGCTTGCACACAGTATCAACGAAATATTAAAATACAAGCCTTAAGCAATAGCTCCCACATATTGGCTTGAACAATAAATAAGCATTGACAAGCTTACCTTCTTCACCTTTTGATACCTTTGTCTGTTTTCGGCCATCAATCTCTCTCTCATCTACAATTAGGATGTCAAAAACAAGAATACTGTTAGAAAATTGTACGAATGAAATTCTCTCTTTGATATAATAAAATTTTACCTGTACTAGAAGATCAAGCTGCATGGAGGGTGGCAAAGCAGCTAAAACACCTGGATCAACTCTCCCTGGTACATCTGGCTGTAAAATTTGTTTGAATGATATAATGCAACTTAGTCCGAAGAAAACTTCAGAGAACAACAATTGGGATATTCATAGAAATTCTACTTATGAAATATTGGAGCAGAGAAGCAACCTCTACTTGTTAAAAGGAACAAATTCAGACAGTTATTCAAAGTTGAACAAGAAATATCAAAAGAAAGATCAGCCTTAAGCTTAAGCCACAAAAGGTATCATTTAAAGAACTAGTGTCAAATGCAAACTAGATCAATGAATCTAGAAATGCTTCGAGCACAATAAGTATTGGCCAAACCCATCCAATTCTATCTCCCTCAACTAATTAAAATCCAAAATTGCAGCCTTCTGGATCAATTATCTCTATAGGAATAAGGTCATTACCATATAGGGGAACTCACCAATATCATCTCTTCATCTTCATCTCCACCTTCCTCAGAAGGAAGAGCAGCACCTGAGGTAGATGCATTTTTGTCCACACTCTTGTCTTCTTCAGCTGCCATGGATGCTGCCAACCTAAATTAACTTATCAGAACAATGTAGAAAGAAATACAACAAGAGAGAAAGTAACACAATAATTACAATTATGCAAACAGCTTACATTTCATCCAACTTTTCCTGATTGTACCTTTCTGCTACCACATCATTCCTTGATAAATTATTCTCTTCAAAGTCAGTTTCATCTGATAAAATCTCCTTGCCCTTTGTACTATTCATGTGCTTATCATCCTGCTGTCCAAAATTCTTCATTAATAAAGAAGAGAGAAGAAAAACCATCTGTGTCATTTCATCAAACTGTCCCAAGCAAACAAACTGAAAACCAACTCTTTTAGCTGTTCTCATTTCCAGATGAGATAGCTAGTATTTCTCATATGTCCATACTCTTGTTTATCTCTCTTTGATGACAATAATAACACATGATATGAGCAAAAAGGAAAAAGACAGCGGCTACCTTTAAGTCGCAAATGCAGTATATCTGATTACTAATCACAAAAGGAAGAAACTACGAAATTACTTTCACAACTTACAGGACTAATCAATTTTTTTTTTTTGGCACACCCGCATTCATTTGAAAAATCCAAAAAGTCACTTGATTTGTTGTTTAGCGTGAGCTACAAATATGGTAAACAACCATCCTGTAGGATGAGGATACAAGCACTGAACTACTTTCTATTGAAAAACACACTTTACAAGAAGGGAATCGATGGGATAATTTTAAAATGCCTAGGGTCCTAAAATTCATGGTGATGTTGAAACAGGTACTTTTGCAGAGCTTATTAGTCAAGGGAAAAGATAAGATATTGAAACTAGTAACGAAATGAGAAGGCACGATATCAAACCTAAGGGAAACTAGTAATGAAATGAGAAGGAAAATTCTTTGGTTAATGTCTACTTGATTGAATTGAATTAATGATTAATTAACTAAACTAAGCAAAGACAACAATAGATAAAGAAAGTAATTTCAGCAAGACAAGAGAAAAGTTTAAAAGGTTAATTCACTTCAACAACTTGTCATCAACGTCAACAGACCCATTTTTTGTTCATTTTTGTAGCGTAAATAGTAACCCAAACACTCTAGAAAAGAAAAGGCTAAAAACACAAATAATATTGGAAAAAGATAAAAACATGCATGGATTGGACTGCCACCATCCAGTTATGTGATACAACTGTAGGTCAAATAGACAAAAAAAATTCAGGGCTTAAAAGAGCATTAGAAGAAATTTAAGGCAAAAAAAAATACTTGTTCCATTTGTCGATTGCTTTCCATGTTCCCTTGCTTTGAACTGGCTCTCATCTATAGAAAAGACCACTTTCAACTTATACCAAAAAAAAGAAAAAACACACTAAGAAGTGCAGGAGTCAATCCATCCGAACAATACATAAACCAAACTTACCAGAAGATCAAGTTGCATCGACGGAGGCAAGGCAGCTAAGACAGAAGGATCAATATTCTCATCCATTGCTGGCTGAAAAATAAAAATAAGTAAACAACAGCAAGTCAATCTAACATTATATAAGACACATACACCAAGATAATGCTACTTTACCAATATCATCTCTTCATCTTCATCGGTGTCCTCTTCTCTAATTGTGGGTTCATTCCTCTCTAAAACCCCATTCTCCTCAGCTGCAATTGATGCTGCCAGCCTAAACCAGTCACCACAAACAATCACGAAAATTTTGAAACCATTCCAGGCCACCCAAACATAGAATTTAAATCCAACCAGATCACTTACATTTCATCCAATTTGGACTGCTCAAGCACAGCATTATCGATCAAAACTTTCTTACCCTTTGCATCATCCTCCTTCTGCATCATTCTCTGTTCCCTTAAATCCTTTGCTAGTTCCCTTAGCCTCATTTCTTTGAGCTACTAGCCAAACATCATTGAATAAACAAAATAAATAACACAAAGCAGACATGCAAATCACATCTGAATCAACAATTAAAGACAAGTGAATTTTGCACCTATAAATAAAGTAAAATTGAAACATTCAAATCAACCACAACACAACATTCCATTTTTCTAATTTTACAGAATTTTGAATTATTTTAATTAAACTACATCATAGTCATGTTAATTTGAAAAAACTCTTAACATACTCTCTTTACTTCCATTCATTTTCAGTTGATCGTCAATTATTTAGACGATTATGTTCTTATGGTTTAAAAAGCATTTTATTCCGAAGTTGCAATCTTTACAACTTACTTCGAAACAAAATCATAAACTTATAAGCTAGCATCTTAAAGCAATTTGCAAAGTGTTGCAAATTCAAACTTCAGATACAACTTAACGACAATCCTTAACATCAACTCCTTAGATGATCATGGTATTGAACCTTACAAGCACCCCAAATTCTTCAAAGTTGCATTCTTTTCAAGTAATTTTCTAACAAACTCATACACGACAAGTTGCATCTGAAAACCAACTCCAAACCAACCGCATTCAAACTTCACGCACAATTTAATAGCAACCCCTAAACCACATACACTCGAAATTCAACTTCATACAGACTCCAAACAACAAATGCAAGAAAATTAAGCAACAAACTAAAATGCAAGAAAATTAAGCAACAAACTAACATGATTGAGAAGCAATTTCTCAGCAGTTTTACGAATCTTAGCCTGCGCATTCTCACGATGCCTACGGCGTGCCACAACAGTCCTCCGCTTCAACGCAGGAGTGCCTCCATCGAATACAAAAACCGGCTTTGTTCTCAGATACAACAGTTTGCAGATTCTCCTAAAGAATCCTATCAAATGGGCGTTTCGTACCATTTCACCTTTCTCGTCCCTCATTGCTTTCATAAACTGGATCATCCATATACTCGCGTCTAATTAATTAAACACAAATGTACAAAACAATTAGTTACTGAATGATTTAATTGAATATTTTTTAAAGGTTAATTATTGTTGTTAGGATTTAGGTTTTTATTACCAATAGCGAGTTTTTTGCCGGCGAGGGTTTCGACAGAGACGCGGCGACCAGTTGGGGCAAGTAGGTCCCACAAGCCTTGGACTCCCATAGTTAGATTTCCTTTCTGAAATAGAAGTGAGAGAGTGGAGGAGCTCTGTTTTCTGTAACGTGGTGAGATTGGCCGCCAAGAGCTTTTTAACCATTGCCAGTCTTGCGGGAGAAGGAAGAAATAAATAAAACCGCGTGGTTTCTGATGGCAATGGTTGAAGTCATCCTTCCATAGAGGGAGCTGACTTAAAATCAATTTAATAACAACTCTAAAATGATGTAAAAATTTAAACACTTTATTTGGATGGGGTGTAAAGGAAGGTAAGCCTTTGTTTGTTTTGTAAGAAAAGAAATGAAATGAAATGAAATGAAAGGAAAGGAATGGAATGGAAATTTAATTTTTGAGTTTCCTTTGTTTGGATGATTATTTGAACACAAGAAAGAAGGAGAAACCAATGGAAATGGGTTGAAATGAATTTCATTCCAGATGCACTTTGCTTTCTGGCCAAATTGGGAGGAATTGGATGGAAATAAAACAATTTTCTACAAAAATACCCTTCTTTCTTTATAAAGACAATTTCTTTTCTCCTCTTCATAACACCACCTATGATTCTCACCCATCATCTCCATCTTCTACCAATATTTTTGGTGGCCAAAAAGTTCATGCTTCTCTCTACAAATTGACAAATAGGTAAGATTTCATTTCCCCTAACATAATTATTTTTTTCATCATTTTTATTACATATATTTGCAAGATAATCTCACAATATTTTTCATATTTTATCAAGTTTATTATTGACCCATTTCTTTATATGTTTGTCGAATTGAACCCGCATACCAATAAGTTGAAATTTGTGTATGATTTTGAAATTTTAGGTTTTATATTGGAATGAGAATGATTTGTGTTATGTTGATGAGCTTTATATTATAATTGTTATCTTGCTAGTTTTGTTTGAAATTAGAAGCTTTGTTTTATATTGAAATTTAGAAGCTTTTGTCATGATGGAAACAAATATTGTACATGTAGTTAGACATGGATAAATTTGATGATCAAATCTTTGAAGAGGATGATTCAGAAGATGAATGAGAAGAATGAGATAGAAGAAGGAGAATGGCTTTTGTTCAAGTGTTAATCAATGTGGTTCATTTTATTAGTCTTTTGCATAATTGGGTACCTCGATACATCAAAGACAAAATTACAAGTAATCAAGAGAGGAAAAATGTTCGACTAGAAGTCTTAAGTCATTTGCAAACCCATAATGTTAATTGTTACAATCTTATCCGTATGAAACCACAAGCATTTTTATTTCTTTGTACCAAATTTCGAAATGTTGGTCTTCTCAAGGATAGTGTCCATAGTACGGTAGAGGAAAAGGTTGTTATGTTTCTCATTATTGTTGCACATAATGTGAAACTTTGTGTAATGTTTGTCTTTCTGCGTCGCTCTACAGAGACAATACATAATCATTTCCATTTGGTGCTACATGCTTTGATATTACTTGAAGATGAATACCTACATCAACCTAATGGTTCTAAAGTGCCTCCTGAAATGGCTAATTGTAGTAGATTCTTTCCATATTTCAAGGTAAATATGAATCCTTCTTCATCTGTAATTATATAATTTTAAATTTTTTTATACATATAGAGATCATATTCCAGGATTGCATTAGTGCATTTGATGGAACTCATATACGAGTTAAGGTGCCAAATGTCGATGCACCAAGATATCGTGGTAGAATGGATTACCCAACACAAAATGTCCTAACTACATGTTCTTTTGACTTAAAGTTTACTTACATTTTACCTAGATGGGAAGGATCGGCCTCTGATTCCAGGATTATAAAAGATGCTCTAACTAGAGAAGATAACTTGAAAATTCCAACAGGTACTTTTAAAGAATCATTAGTTTTTAAATATATTAGATTAACTTTATAATGCTAAAATAAATCATTTTTTTAAAAGTTATAGGTAAGTACTACTTGGTTGATGCGGGGTTTATGCTTAGGAGTGGATTGATTGCCCCATATAAAGGTGTTTGCTATCATTTAAAAGAATATTCAACTCGTGGTCCTGAAAATGCCAAAGAGCTATTTAACTTGCGGCATGCATCATTGCGTAATGCAATTGAAAGAGCTCGTGGTCCTGAAAATGCCAAAGAGCTAAAAAAAGATTCCCAATTATTGGAGGTTCAAATGAAAAGACATACTCTTTTGATGCTCAATGTGAAATTGCTTTGGCATGTGCTATCTTACATAATCTTTTGATGGGTATAGATCCAGATCAAAGTCTAATTGACGCACTGGATTCAGATATTACAAATATACAAGACATTGATTCACAAATTGAGTTTAGAGAGCAAGACAATGAAGATGCAAGACTATGCGCTACTTTGAGGGATAATATTGCAGCTGAAATGTGGCATGATTATGATCATATTAGACATTAATTATCTCTTTTGTATGTTTAACGCTAATTAGCTCTTTTGTATGGTTCTTTTTTTGTATGACTTTAAAAAGTGTGAATGTATTTTTTATGCATGGATCAATTCTATTACCATTTATTTGTGATGTTTCATGATTTATGGTAAGGATTTTCAACAGGTGAGGGTTTACTTCAAGAAATGGCAACAAGAGAATCAACAAGCATCAACGAGCATAATGAACATAAGACTAAAAAAGAAAAGCGAGACATACTTCGATGGATAGACTACATGGACTCTATCTCGATAAATGCTTTGTTGCATCAACAAAACATAGGCAACCGAGTGAATGGGACATTCACTACCCATGCCATGAATAAAGTTGTTTTCAAAGTGCGTGAAAAAA
>CANYCX012342822.1:0-16714 GCA_948193385.1 Breynia disticha f. nivosa | reverse complement strand
CAGTTTTCGTTTTCTCTTGCATACTAGAGTCATGGAATGGTGAGAATGAGATATGGGGTTAAACATGGGCAAAGATTTTATAACTGCGATGTAGCCATGAAAATGGCCAAATTTGGTGTATTTTTTAATTTTTTAAATTATATTCATAAATTATGTTAAGAGTATTGTACTGATTTTTTTGTATAAAATAATCAATTTTTGGTGTATTTTTTAATGTTTTAAATTATATTCATAAATTATGTAAACAAACATTATGATATAATAATTTTTTTATTGAAATTTATATTTTATTATGTTCTGTTTGAATTTTGATATTTAAAGTCAATAAAACGTGAGAAATAAAAATAATAAATATTAAAAAATTTGGAAATGGAATGCAGTACAAAAATCGCTGCAAAAATGGTTTTTAATGGCGGTTTGCGATAAATCGTCGAGAAAGAAATCTATAGCGGTGGTTATTAACCATCGCAAGACTTTCGCCGCTACTGAAGTGTTTCCCCGACTGTACAGAAACTGCCGCAATAGGAATTTGAGACGGTTACATAGGAGGCGGTTGTGTGGCGGTTATGTTTTCGTCAGTAAACTATAACCGCCACTAGAACTTGAAGAAACCATCGCCAAAGGTCTGTTTTTTTGGTAGTGTGTAAGTACAACTTTCCCAGTTGTAATACCTAATGAATAATGTTGTCTGCAACTAAATTACAATGAAACAACACTAAAATATAGTTAGCGACTAGTAACAGCAGTCTCCACTAAGATGTTTTTGTCACTATACATAAACAAGAATGTTAAATGGATATATTTATTTTATGATAATTATATATAAAGTGAACTCTCGACTCGACAAGTTGGTTAATAAGCTAATAATAAAACGAATAAATAGGGATAAGGTTCAATTTCGGGCTCAACGTTTTGGTAAAAGTATGATATTGAGTTTACTCTTTTTTTTACTCAATTTAATGCTTAACGTTTCCGTTGAAGCTCAATTAAGGTATTGATTAGTACATTAATAAATAGAACTTTATGTGTTACTAATGATATTACATTAGTGTTACATTAGAAAGTTAAATTACACTCTTTAATATCATTAGTTCAAAACGACATCATTTTATTATGACAACTAGAATTAAACTATACAAATAACTCAAAAACCAAAACAAACTAAATTTTTTACCAAAATTTATTTTTTTCTGTCGTGTCTACAAAGACGATCCCTTTTGAGTAACAACTGTCGAAAACGACTTTATTTCATCATAAACAATTAATTATGCTAATAGCAATGATATTTTAGCATATTTTTGTTAACCATATACCCTAAATTAAACTATAATACAAACGTTAAATATCAAACTAAACCAAAAAAATAATTAAACTCAATATTGTACTTTAAACAAAACGTTAAACCTAAAATTGCACATTATCCCCGAATAGATAAATTATTTGAACGTGGAAACTTGTACAGGATGGGTCAGAGCCAAGTTTCAGTCCGACTCTTACATTTGGTCATGACTAATCTAAGTTATGACAAATATAAAGAATGTATTAGTTTAAATAAAATTTCAATTCTTTTGTTCTGTTTAATTAACCTTAAAGAACCATTCTAATTAATCTTATTACCTAAAATCATGGATATGATCTTACATTTAATTAAACAATGCCGTTAAGGACAAGAAAAACGATAAAATAATACTGTGCGTAACCCACGAGAATTGACGGGAGAGTGAAGAGACTAAGAGTACTTTAGTTTTTAAGTGAATTAAGGATTCATAATTAGGGGTTATTTATTGAATTAGGGAAGTAGTTTGCAGGAGTATCCTAGAACTATCAAAGAATTAAGTGAAGATTAGTTACTGAGTGTATCACCTATAACTAGAACTTACCTACATTAATGATATTGATTATTGTTTGTTGTCTGTGATCAAATTACCAAGACAGATGGACATTTAACTATGCTAGATCTTTCATAACATTGATTCTCCTTATTAATCATCATTTTATTTTGTTTACGAATTCTTAATTGCATTCAATTTCTCTTGTTTTATCACCTTTGAGTTTTAACAGTTAAACAAAACTTAACCTGTCCCTGTGAATTTGACCCTGCTTATCACTATTTACAAGTATTCTTTTGAGTAGGAGATAATTTACTGGATTCGACACTCATTATTTCTCTAAGAAATTTAATTCTGATGTAATAGCAATAATTCATCTTTGCTACTTCAAACTAAAATATACACTAGGCTAACTAACTATATGCATCACGTCTAACAGCCTTCTAAACCAAGCCTTGTAAGTAAGACTAGTTTTGCCCTTGGAAAAGATCTTAAATTAAATGACAAAACAAAATCTTCATAATGTTTGTTGTATCATAGAAATGTGGAAACCTGTAATATGCTGCTTCTATTGTTTTCATCATAAGTGTTTGTTTGTGTCACGAGCTGAAATAAGGGGGAGAGAGAGGGAAAATAGTTTTCACTTATTGTAAATGAAAACATATATCACATACTCCTCTTCTCTCATATATTGATATACAATATTTTTAAATATATTATCTTAATATATAAACAATTTTTTATTTTATAGACATCATTTATTATTTAAAAATCATCTGTATCATTAGTAAATTAATAATATTATCATATTCTCAATACATATTTATTCATCTAATTATTTATTATCTAATTAAATTAGCTAATTAAAATAAAAATAATATTATAAAACTATATAATAATTATCATTTATAATTAATATAACTACTAGTTTCTTAATTAAGCCCTATCTCAAGGAAGTCGTGAGTTTCAAATTTCTCCACCCTTTTTTTGTCACAAAATTTTAAAAAAGATATTGGACTAACCCACGAACGAAGTTTCAGAGTCTATATGTTTCCCCTAGTGCCGCTACGGACGCAGTATGAAACTCGCATCTTCAGTTTGTTGTTCGACTCCCTTGATCGTTAAACCCACGAACGAAGGATCCATATCTTCTAAATTGCTTTTATCAACTACACAATGAATTAACAGATAATTCAAATTATTTTTTTTTCACAAGTTATTATACCAGGAAACTCAATTTTTACTCATATGAAAAAAAATTCAGACAAAGAACCTTGTAAAGAGCTTACCTTGTTGCCCTACTCGTATCCTTGTGTGAGATGGGCAAAAAAGCCTCAAATGATGAAGCTTTTGAGTGGCTCATGAGTTTCCCTAAGATGGTTAAAGCAGCATCTGCTATATGTAGTCTAATGGATGATATAGTCTCTCATAATGAACGAATTAATTATATATGCCAGTGATATGCATAATTATATAATGTGGTACGTGTAAATTATAACAAAGAAAGTATTAAATGCCGAGCCAAGACAAAATAAAACTATTGGAATATGTAGTTTTATAAGTTATTCTGAAAAGTTTGTTTTATTTCTTAATTTGTCTATCTTGATTTGTTTGTGTTTCTAATACTAATATGTTTTATTGGTTTGACTTTTATTAGGTTAATTATATTTTTCTGGGATTATGATATACATATATACGCGAATATTGGTATAAACTTGCGTAACATGCTAGACTAGAGAGATATGCGAGTATAATGTACCATGCGTGTATATGTATGCATAGAAGAATACGTACTTAAAGGAATCTATAAGTGCATGAACGATGATCGGTGAATACACATGTATCGACAGCAATACGCGCGTAAATAATTAAGCATGTATTTGGAAGTTTAAGTGAGAACTGAAGAACATACACTGAAGACTGATGAGCCAACCATTTGAAGGAATCAAATTCATGCATTACTTAAATCCGCTGCAATGATAGCAACAATACAATCGAGGCTCCACATGAAACAATCTGAAAAAGGACTTACCGTTCGAGCAAAAGCATGAGCAACTGAGTTTGCGGCTCATCTAGCAACTCTACAATATGTACGTCAATATCTCACATCACAAGCAGAGCTTTCACATTCCATTCCATTTCACTTCACATCACATGTATGGGCTTATTTGCTTGGCTTTTTGCCACTTCTGAGTTGTCTTCTTCATTGTTTTCATTTACCTTCTTTTTTTCGGCTGATTTTTAGGCTAAATGTATGTCTCCATGCTTGGAATTTACCTGTCCAAACAAAATAATAAAATAAATCTCAAAACCCACCATGTGTTCGTTCGCCCAATAATAAGAACGATAGATTTGGACATGTCTTAGTTACTCCTAACCTTATCTTTTTTTCTTATACATTCTGTGGCCAGAATTCTGGATTCTCATTGATTGGATTCCAAATGTATAATAAATTGAAAAAAATTAGATGAACTTACCACTTTGCGCTAAATCTATATTTAAAATTAAGTTGAAATCTATATTTATGTTTAATTTCTGTATCCCAAAATTGATTTGAATATTGGTTTGTTGATTATATGAAGACAGTTAATGTTATTAAATAAAATGTAGAAACAAGTTGCAGAAACTTATTAGTTCTGTATTTTCATCATGCCTCTATTATTCGAACAAGTACATGGAGAAATGGTGGGGAAGTAGTTAAAGAACTTATGTAGGTTCAGACTTAGTTTGGTTTTAGCAAGAAGACGCCAGTTGGCGCAGAAAATAGTTAAGTGAAAGGTATAAAGAGAGTTCTGCTTCTGCAACATACAAACATAAACACGGACACCAATGCAAAACTAATCCCCCACAACGACAATGCCAAAAATATGGCCAGATCGAGTACTGAAATAATTATTCATTTTTTTTTTCGATTCAATCATCAGTCTGATGATTCTGATAGTGATGTTTTTTCGGACATGCGAATGGAATGGAGTCGGGAACATAAATGAAAAGCACTTCTATGCATGTTTCCTTGGAACTTCATCATTATGCAGACTCCACCAACATACTCATTAGGCAATGAGTTCAGATATCCCTAATCCCAACTCAATATTTAAAACCAATCTATTAGTATTGAAAAGGTAAACAAATAATTAAAAATTAGTAGCTTTTACTTGAATAATGATCCAACATTTACAATTCAGTTTGATGAAATTACTACTTCCCAACTAATTGGAACTTTATCTTCCTATTTTTCTTTGTTTATTTTCTGTTACAACACTTCTTTCTCTCCCAAAAATTGCACTTTACCTTCCCTTTCCAACTTCAAAAGAATTGAGTTTGTAATTACGCAGAGGAAATGTTGGTTGGGTTTGAATTGATTTGATGATGATGATGAAGAAGAAAAGCAATTCAATCCAACGGCTGCCAGGCTGAGGCGGTCAACAAGGACAAATCCTTCCATCCCAATTTCAAGCACCCATTCTCCTCCACCAATGTATACCCTTTCCATGGAAACATCCCCAGCAACAAACTTGCTTGAGCCGCCGGATTTCCCCCCAGCGATACGGGTCGGAACCCGACCCGTTTCAATTCCTCCCCCCATCTCTCCACCTTAACCTCCCCTGTCCTCTTTGGCCCACCGACTGCCACAATATTCCTAATTTCACACCCAAACAACTGTTGCTCCACCACATGCCTCTCCACACTCTCCGAACCCACTCCATCCCCCAGCGCGTCAAACAACGCGCTATAATAATGCAACGCCTCCACAAACCTCCCCAAAAAACTGCCCCCGTGACTCAAATCCTGTTCTACCGTCGTGATTAATTTGGGCCTCAACAGACTCAATAATCTCAACGTCCCTAAATCACTTCCAGTTATATCGTACAAACAATGGTCCATCCAATGCACTACTACTGCCTCTCTCGGTTTCACCCCCAGCTCGCTCACATCTTTTAAATTCCCTATTTTGCCCTCTATCGGCTGAAACTCGAATGGAACTCCCACCGAATTCGCGAAATCCCCCAGTCGTCTCCCTGTTGACTCTAGCAACTCGCTCGAGGATCCGAAACCGGTTATTCTCATGGATCGGATCTTTTTTGGCCTCGAAGCTAGTATATGAAATAGACCCGGCCATTGAAGTCCTTGCATTATATCAAGATCGATGACGTGGACGCGATCTTCACCGTCCAGTGCTTCGAATATCGCTTGATTCGCCGTGAAATGACTAAACTTTATCAGCGGACTAATCGAATTATAACTCTGGAAAGCGTTAAATATTTTCTGCGATGACGTCACTGTGAGGTTCCTAGTGTTTAACGGATTGTATGTGCCGAGGCAAGAGCTCACAACACGCGCCTGCAAGGCGTGTGCGAAGTACGCGCCAACTCTCTCCATGGAAGAGCCGTAGGGGGAGGATAACTCGGCGAGTTCCGGCAAGAGATCGGTGGCATCATGGATGTTGTCCATGGCGACGCACTCGGCGCATTGGAGGAGGAGGCCGAGGAGGCGGAGGCCAGACGGGTCTTCTTCGGCGGGGGAAGGGTTGAGGCGCTTGGTGGCTGAGGAAGGGGAGGGGGAGGAGTCGTCGGAGGGGCGTTTCGCCTTGGAGGTGTTCATGGAAGCGGTAGGGTTTGAGTCTGCGGGAGAGAGAGAGACTATTAAGCTTTGAAGCATGATCGGTCGAGAGAGAGACTCTGAAGAGAGAAGAAAGAGACAAGAATGTGTCAGAGAGAGTGTTTGGTTTGGAGAAAACTAATTTTCCTTTTTTTTTCGTTTTGGTGTAGAGAGTGAAAAGGTAAGTAGCTTTTGGGGTGTTAGGAGAAGATTAGAGAAAGGTTACGATTAGTTTAAGATGATAATTGAGATTAATTAGTGTTTTCTTCCTTAATTATTTCTGCTCATTACGTCATCATTTGATTCTTTTTGTTTTCTTCTAACTTCTTTGCCTTTCTTCTTTCTTTCATCCTATGCAATAACAATACCTCATATTTTGGTCAAAACTAGGAGCGAACATAAGTCGGTTGAATTTCAAATCTTTTCGATTCGAATATTTGATTCGGTTCGAGAATCACTTGCGCTCATGCTCAGTCTAGTCAAACATTAATTTGTACGAAACAGATGGGCAGTAAAAATTGGTTGATTGATTTATGAATTTGAGTGCAATGGAGTTGCAGTTCCATGAATTTTATCGGTTAGTGCTTGGTGCCATATGATAATGATGAGGTTGTCCAGCTCCAGCGACAGCAATGGTACTAGTTGCTACGAATTCCCCTGTTTTGGAGTTTTTAAATTGACAGTATCCAAGCTTTTTACACTAAAGTTACCTTTATGGTAATTCCTATCCAGAATATAATGCTTGCATTACTACATTTTATACTGATGCAATGAAGCCTTTGAGCCCTAAAAGAAGATGTTATAAATGGTTTTTCAAGCTCTGATTTTGGCTCAGAAGACTGCAAAATTCCTTCCTGTATGAGATATGTTGGGTATGGTAGCGACAGATCCAAAAATCTTTGTAAAGGGGATGAAAAATAGACGAATTTAAAGTAGTACAAGAGCAGACATGGTAAGGAGACAATACGACAAATAAAATCTCCAAAAACGAGACAATAGTATAAGATGAAACAATACAAGGGGGCCGCAAGCCCACCTCCTTTCTCTTCATCCATCCCTAGGTTAAAAGGGTAATTAGATATTTGATTTCTAACGAGAAATGTCCAAATCCTATGATGCACATGGTTTAGGATTGATAGTTTATTAGACAAATTATTTTGTACAAGCTGTTTATTACACTAAAATGAATTGGTGGAAGTTGTAGAACTGTGACTTGATATTCTCCAATGTCGATGTGGTTGATTGTGTCCGACGTTGTCTACAAGGATGAGGCTAAACATGATTCTGTCGAAAGATATTCTTGCCGTCTTTGTCGTAGTTATTTCGAGTGTCAAAACATATGTATCGCCGAAATCCATGTTTTTGGGCTCTTTTGCTAGCTCTTCAATAGATAATAGGGCTGCAAATGAGCTGAATATCCATATGCAACTCTCTCCTCAGTTCAACGAGTCAAAATTTGTTCATGACTTGACTCAATTTAATAATAAACGAAATGATCTTAAACATCCAAATATGTGGTCTAGAAGCTTTCGAACAATCGTGACTGTGAGTCGTAAAAGGACTCGTGTAATATGTATATAATAATTGGAAACATGTTATGTTGAAGAAAATATTAAAAATAATTAATTATGTTATACTAATTACTTGCGCATAATTTTTCATTTATTGACCCATGTCGCACTCAAGACATTCGGTAATGAGGAAATCCAATTCGTTTGGTGGGTTCGAAATTGCCTGTCAATTCAAGACTTTTTGAGAGATCTATTATCAAAGCAACTATAATACGATACGAAAAGAGACTATCAAACTAACTATCCAACAGAAATGTAAAGGAAAGATGCAATTAAATTAAAGAAAAATTTAAAGCAAGGAGGATTGGATAAAACAATGTTACTTAAATAAAAGACTATGATAACAACCTAACAGCTAACAACTTACAAGAAGATTCAAACTATAAATATATTTGTTTGTTCCTGACTTGTTCTTCATTACATGTGTTTGAAAGTGAAGAACCAAAGAACTAGAACTAAGTGCTTAGAACTAAAGGCTAAAAGCACCAGATAGCAATAGTAATGTGTTTGATCGTGTGTCCCTTTCTGACTTCATATTTCCTATTTATAGTACTCAGTTGAGTGGAAAATGAAGATGATTTCTTCATTAAACTGAACAGTCTTCCAAGTTGCATGAGTTGTTGGCAATTACCGTATTTAATTCTTCAGCATCTCACCTTCTGTAAGATCTTTCGAAGTAATTATGTTCATTTCTTCTTCCATGATCATTAACCTCCTTGAGTCCTTGTCCACTCCCCCCTTTTAGTACAGAAAACTACTTTTCCCGACAACTGATTTTTCCTTTGATCTTGACATGTGGAATTCATCTGCTTGCTAAGGATTTGAACCCTCCTCTTCTTTTGATCGAACTCGAGCTTTTCTGATGTAGCCCTTGAGCGTTCCACCCTAGTGCTTTAAGTTTGTTTCTTCTTAAAATCTTATTTGACCTAACCATTGTAAGACCTATTATTCTATTAAAAGTATTGCCTTTGCACTAATTGTTTTTAACAAAACTCTTCATTATTATTTCTTCTGCTTTTCGTTTGTTTTAGATTTTTTCCAACTTTATTTCTTATCCAATCTTTACCTAGAGCTTTGTTGTTCAATTTTAATCCCCATTTATTGTTTGATCTCTTTCTGTCTTTCAACTCAAATTCAAAATTATATTTATGTTTTTAGCATTAAATACTTGTACCAGCATGTTGTTACCTTTTTTGTTGGTATACTGTATTTTCAATCTGTATTTTGTATGTTGTACACATGGCATATGATGAATGTGTGGTTTTATATGCAACCGTGTATACATATGTATATGTAGGAGGGTATAAATATGATAACCCAACCTTACTAATGTCTCTCTTTAGTTGAGTGTATTTCTCTCTCTTCTCTAGAGAGTTCTCTCAACTCCTACTACTATCTCTTAATCCTAATCTTCTCTAATCTCATTTTCTAGATGGTATCAGAGCCATTAGAACCGATCAAAACACACTACCACTAAAACCTTAATGATCGACATACATTTTGTGTCGTTTGATACACTACACATAAAATCCCCAAATTCTCTGAAACCCTAAATTGCAAGCAAATCTCTCAATCTTCTCCTACTATGGAAATTTACAGAGACGTGGTCGAAGGAGGCGGATCTGGAGGGTGTGCGAGGCGATTTGCTGCGCGGGCTGATATTGACCCTTACTTTCTTCAAAGTTCAGAACACCCCGGTATGGTGTTGACTACCATCATGCTTAATGAGACCAACTACCTTCCATGGTATACAACGTTGGAGATGGCTCTTGGAGCGAAACTCAAACTTGGCTTTGTAAATGGTACGATAATTCCTCCTTCTGAAACGGATGAATTGTATGATATATGGCTTAGGGTGGTACGGTCATGGATTGTTAACACTATCTCTAAGGATCTTGTGGGATCTTCGATGTATTCTAAAACAGCTAGGGTTTTGTGGAATGACTTGAAAGAAAGATTCAGAGAAAGTCAAGGGCCTACTGTCTATAAACTCCAACGTGATATTGGGAATTTTTGCCAAAGAAGCCTGAGTGCTACAATGTATTATTCTTTGTTGAAAAAGAAATGGGATGAACTAGAGTGTTTGGCTCCAGCCCCACGGTGTACATGCAACAATTATACCTGTTCAGTGGGAAAAAAAATAGAGGAAGCGAAAAATAGAAACAAGGTTATCAACTTCCTTTTGGGATTAAATGACAACTTTGATGCAGCCAGGAATCAAATTCTGTTGCTGGATCCTTTACCTTTGGTAGCAAAGGCATATTCTATGGTGTCGCGAGTGGAGAAATAATATGATGTCCAAGTATCATCACTTGCTAAACAAAGTGCATACTATGTTAAATTTAATAACTCCAATGGTGGCTATCCTTCTAAAAGGCAGAGTGGGACTCGCAACTCTGCAACCACCAAGAAAGATAAAGGTGCAAGGTTCTATGACTTCTGTAGAAAGGAGAATCACACCAGAGAGACTTGTTTCAAGTTGAATGGAGAACCTGACTGGTATAAAGCTAAAATGAAAGACAAGTAAAAACTCACTCAGGTTTTTTCTTATGCTCATAATGTTTCGAATGACGTTTTAGACACACCCATTAACAACATGAATGATGATAAAGAATCCTTTAAATCTGACATGGCTGCTATGTTTAAACAGGAATTTGCAAGGTTCCTCAGCTAGTTTTCACATGGTGGTTCTGGACATAATTAATGCTCTGCCAAGAATGGGAGCATCTCACAAACAAAGTGTTAACTTTGTACATACTGGGGCAGTGCAGCATAACTCGGTAGGTACCTCTCACACTGAGTCTTTAACTACTTTCAATATAGTGAAAGCATTTTGTAATGACTGGATAGTAGATACAAGTGCAACTAGTCACATGTGTAGTTATCCTTCCTCGTTCACCTATTTAAAACCCTTGTCTAGACCTATAGACTTGACTTTGCCTGATGGATCTTCTGTGCAAGTCACTTACTCTGGGTAGATTGTTTTGTCTGTGAAACTGACTCTTTACGACACCCTTTTCAAACTTAGTTTCCAACATCATTTGATTTTTATGTCCTAATTGATTCAACATAACAATCTAAAGGTGACATTCAAATCGTAATGATTGTCACTTGTAGGACTCATTGACTGATGATCTCATTGGATAAGGTTTGATGATAGGAAATTTGTTTTACTTACAATTAGAAGATACTGTACACGGTAACACACCCTCTTCTTTTGTTACCAATTCTGTAACTGTACATACTATACAAAATAAAACAAAACAGTTTACTTTGTTGCATACTAGACTTGGACATCCATCTGGCGAGGTTCTCACACATATTGATGACTTTTATTCCGCACTATCATCTCAATCCTGTGATGTGTGTGCCAAAGCCAAATAAGCTCAGTTGCCTTTTCTAATTAGTACAACTACCACCACATAACCTTTTGCTCTTTTACACATAGATCTTTGGGGACCCTATCATAAACCAACCTACAATGCAAGAAATATTTTGTTACCATTGTAGATGACTCCACCCACTCACTATGGACATACCTCATACCTAACAAAACTATTGTATATACTGTCATTCATACTTTCATAAACTACATACACAATCATTTCTCATACACCATTAAGACTAGTCGAACTGACAATGGCTCATACTTTGTTAGCACCAATATCCAAAACTATTCCAAAACATTGGCATACTCCACCAAAGATCTTGTACCTATACTCCTCAGCAAAATGGGATGGTGGAACAAAAACATCAACATTTGTCATCCATAGCGAGAGCCTTGATGTTCCAATCATACTTACCAAAACAGTTTTGGGGGGATGGTATCCTTATGGCTACATACATCATAAGTAGGTTGCCGACCAGAGTATTGTCTTGGAAAACACCTTATGAAAAATTACATGGCACAAAACCTGATTTGTCGAGAATAAAGGCATTTGGTTGTTTATCCTATTCTACTTTACCTTACCACACCCTCATAAATTCAGTCTTCGGGCACAAAAAATAGTATTTCTCGGGTATGTTATTGGTGAGAAGTCTTACAAATTATATGATGTGGAGAGTCACAAAGTCTTTACTTCTCGAGATGTAAGGTTCTCTGAACATGTGTTCCCTTTTCTGAGTTCCACTGCTTATGATACAGTTCCTTTACTTGAGCATGTGTCATTATTTGTTCCCTCCACTACCGGTGGAAACAATGAGCATGTATCAGTTCAATCACAAACATGGGCAAATGATGATTTCACTATTATAAATGATGCCCTCACTGGTTCACATGATGAGATAGTTTCTGATGCACCATTGCATCCCCATGCAACACATGATGAAGTATTTTTTGATGCGCCTTCTGATGTGAATCAAGTTTTGACTCATTATAATTCTGTCCACATTCCACAGTTGACCACTCGACAAAGTACTAGAACCTGTAAACCCCATAAAGGTTATCTGATTATGTTACTAATGTTGCTACTTCTTGTAACGTCATTGTTTCCCTTAGGATAGAGCCAAATAAACAATATCCTCTACCATCCTTGCCATCCAGTTCTATAATACTTCCCACTATAGAACACATTCATCTCTTAAAATTTATGACTGCACCTAATTGTCCAAGTAACTATATACAAACAAGTAAGGACTCAATATGCTTGAGGAATTATCTACACTATAGAAGAATAACACTTGGACCTTAGTTGATCTTTCTATTGGGAAGTATGTAATTGGATGTGCTTGGAAGTATAAACTCAAGTATAACTCAGATGGTAGCTTAAATAAAGCTAAGTCCCACTTAGCTGACCAGGGTTTCACTCAATTACCTGGGTATGACAACGGGCTCTTGGTCAGGTTTGCAAATTACAAAACTCTTTGTATGGTTTGAAGTAGGCTTCAAAGGAATAAAATCATGAATTCCATGCAAAGCTCATTGCTTTTGGTTTTAAACAGTCTGCCAATGATCACTGTCTTTTCACTAAGTGTGCAGGTGCAGATTTCTGGGCTTTAGTGGTTTACGTTGATGATGTTTTGCTTACTAGGACTGCCATTCATTTGATTGAGGAGCTGAAAAGGTACTTACATGACCAGTTTACTATTAAAGATCTGGGTAATGCTAGTTATTTTTTGGGTGTGGAGATATCCAAGTTTTCTCATAGGAGTTATTTATCTCAACAAAAATACACTTTGGACTTGTTGGTTGATGCTGGTTTGACAGGTTCTAAACCTATCGATTTACCTTTACCATCTGGCTCTGTGTTCACAACTAAGGAAGGGACTCTTTTACCTGAACCAGATAAGCACAAGCAACTTATTGGGAAGTTACTTTATCTCAATTTTACTCGCTCTGACATTTGCTTGCAGTTAACTCATTCAGTTTGTTGGGAATCCTCGGTCTTCACATTGGGCTAGGGCATTGCATGTGTTGCAGTATCTGAAAGGGACACTTAATCATGGGCTGTTTAATGCTACTCCCTCTGATTCCATTATGACTGTTTACTCGGATGCTGATTGGGCTACATTCCCCGGTTCTCGTAAGTCTGTGTATGCTTATTGCTTTTTTTGGGATCTAACTTGATTTCTTGGAAATGCAAGAAGCAGGCCACTATCTCCAGGTCTTCTACTGAAGTAGAGTATCGATGTATGGCATCTGTTGTTTGCAAAACAATCTGGTTTTCTTACCTTCTTCATGACTTTCGTATATCCACTACCCTACCAGTTGCCCTCTAGTGTGACAACCAAGCACCAATCCACATTGCACAAAATTCGGTGTTCCATGAACGCATCAAGCACATTGAAATCGACTGTCATATTGTTCGCCACCACACCAACAATGGTTTCTTGCAACCTGTATATTTCCATCAAAACTGAATTTAGTCGACATTTTCACCAAGTGTCTACCAGGTCCTATTTTTTATAAGATACTCTCCAAGTTGAACCTTCTCCCTGGTTCAACTTGAGGAGGGGATGTTGGTATACTGTATTATCAGTGTGTATTTTGTATGTTGTAAACATGGCATATGATGATTGGTTGTGGTTTTATATGCAACTGTATATACATACGTATATGCTTTAGGGTATAAATGTGATAACCCAACTCTACTGATGCCTGTCTTTAGTTGAGTGTATTTTTTCTTTCATATATGTAGATTTCTCTCAACTCCTACTACTATCTCTTAACCCTAATCTTCTCTAATCCCAGTTTCTAGATTTTTCTCGAATTAAATCCCATTTGGACATATGTCGATCTGGTAGTAACAATTACAAAATACATCTTCTATTAAAAAATGTCATATAGTAATATATATTATATGATAATTTAGTTACTTTCATTTTTTAGACAAATAAAATTTTATTTTAACTTTTGTTAAATCAAATTTGAAAAGTTCGGGAAGTTAGTTGTAAGTGAATCTCATAATGAATCGATGTTTAATAAGAATTTAAATTCACAATTAAGTTTCAACTTGTTATATTTTTTTTTGGCAAATTCACATCAATACGATCCATAACCTCTAACACCATGAGTTTTTTAAAGTGTCACATCATAAATCTAATGAAGCACAAAGTCCCACATGTTACACCTAGTAAAAATTGATAGCACACGCTAATTCAACACGATATGAAATTATACGAGTTTAAAGAATATGCAAATTAGTTTAGGTCGTAAGTATGTCGACTCATTTATGACCTGTTAAAAGTTTGATTAAACAAATAAACTCAATATGATCCGAATACAACTCATTATGGCACGTTAAAATTTAATAATAACTTAGTGACTAAAATATTTTAGTATGTAAATTGAAAAATATTCAACAAATGTATACAAAAATTATGTGAAATGGCTAAATTTAATTTGTTTAGTGATAATTATAAATAAAACATAATTCATAAATTTTATTTTTAAATCTATTTTCTATATGTTATTTTCGTTTATTCAAAATGTGATCAATAATGTTTATTCTTGTGTGAATTAAAAATAAAAAGCAAAACAATATTATTTTTATTGAAATATAAATGAATAGAATTTTAGTTACTAAAAAAGTATCTAATAAAATCTCCCAAAGTATTAATCAACCTGAAAAAAAGTTCAACAAGATGATCCGACCTGACACGAAATTAAATGAGTTTGCTATGCTTTAAATGAATTTGAATCATAAATAAGTTGACCCGTTAAAATTCAATATGAAATGATATCATACGAACCCGACCTGACACGAAATTAAATGAGTTTGCTTAATACAATTTAATGACCATTTTACTCAGTTTTATGTCCCTCCCTCCCTCTCTCTCCTTTCTCTTCTCACTTTCACTATCACTCTCATTGCCTTCTCCATAGTCAATTCTTCCAACCACCACAAACCACCTTCACAAACTAAAGAAAACAGGCAAGATGAGGCTCTTGTGGACAGTAGTATATATAGGAAATTTGGTGGAAAATTGTTATATCTTACATCTCTGTGCTAGTAATTTGTTATGTTGCTCATATTTTGTCTCAATTTATTGATAGGCCATCTAGTGACGGAATTAAGGAGGAACGATCGCACCGTTGTCGTGTTTGTTTCTTTATTTGTTTCCCTTTTAACGTGTATTTTCCTATAGCTCTGTCTTATTGTCGAATTTTTTATATACTATTTTTAATTTGTTCATTTTTACCATGCTTAAAAATATTTTTAGTTTTATCACTGAGGCCATCTGTGTTTGATATGTATGCAGACTACTCATAGAGTGTTGAAGTACCTGAAAAGTTCACCTGTTCAAGGTATTTTTTGGGATAAAGTTCAATTTCGAGTCTAATGTTTCATTCAAAGTATAATATTGAGTCCAATTTTTTTAGTTTTTTTATACGAACTTTTGTATTGTAGCTCAATTTAAAGTATCTAGTTAATAAAAATATGATAAAATCTCATCTCTAGTGGCAGAAGTGATGATTTATGATAAAACAAATTTGTTTTCGGCAGTTGTTATCCAAAATGATTGGTCTTTATGTGGCAGAAAAAAAGAGTGTTAGTAAAAGGAATTTGGCTTGTTTTGGTTTTCGAGTTATTTGGGTAGTTTAATCTTAATTATCATAATAAAATGATGTTATTTGAAACTAAGGATGTAAAAGTTTGCATCTTAACATTCCATTATAACACTAATGTGTAGAGTCCCAGCAACCTCTAGAAAGGGGGGGATTGAATAGAGTTTGAATAAATAACAGATTTTTCAAGATTTTTGCGAAATTAAAATGAGCAAAAGATAGAGAGAAGATGGACAAAAGATTTAGAGTGGTTCGGCTTCCAAATCCTACTCTACTACCTAAGCTCTCACTTAGGATTTCAACACTTCACTAAACTTTCTGATTTCTCTTGAATTTTGGCTCAAGAAACCTTGCAAAAAATCTCAGTTTTGATACTTATCAAAACAACAAAAATGTACACACTTCACTAAACTCTCTTTCAATGAAGGTTACAAGAACAAATAAACAACTAATCACAATTGCTTTGCAAGATAACTCTTAGATCTTTTGGAAGCTTAAGTTCTTACTTAACTTCTGCAAGAAACTCAATATATAACACTCCTTGTGTTTTTGCCCGTTGTACTAACTTTTTGACAACTTTTCCTTGTCTTTAAAATATCAATTTTGTCCACTGTCAGCTGCACCAGTCGACTAGTTTTTCCTGCACTTGAGTAAAACCACACACTAGTCGACTTACCAATGCACCAGTCGACTGGTTGCCAATGCAC
>CANYCX012341689.1:0-13336 GCA_948193385.1 Breynia disticha f. nivosa | reverse complement strand
ACTTTAATGAAGCTTACCCAAGTGACAAAAAGTAATAAGAATTACATTTGAACAAAATCACCACTTAAGTTTTCAATCATGTTACTTTGCAGGGTTCCCTTTTTCTAGACAATTTCGAGTTCTTAAACAGAGATTTAACATCAAAGATAGTTACTAACAAATAGTAGACATGCTAAGCTTTTCACCGAGCTATCATTTGATCAAATTGGAGTTAAAATAAAAGAGATATGAGTGTTGGAAGTTAAGGTTTGAAAGGAAAATGGGAATGGAGGATAATGGAGGTTCTTACCTTGATTCAATCTGAGAATCGACTTCCAAAACCGGTTGCTTACAGATTTTTGATGGAGGTTGGCTGGAAGAAGAAGGATTTCTAATGGAGCAGAGGAAAGGAAAAAGAGGTATAGTCTTGTGTAGTGATTATGGTGGTGGTAGGAAAAGAAGAAGAGAAAGAGGTATATAAAGAAGAAAAAAAGTAAATGGAATGATGGTGGGATTTAGATATTATGTAGTGGGTTAGGTATTGTGTAGTGGGTTAGGTATTGTATAGTGGATTAGGTATTATTCCTTAGTGGACTTGGTCCACATTGATTCGTAAATTTCAGTTTTTGGCGTCCGGAACTACTCGGACGATTTGTTTTGAGAAAATCGTTCGTCATCCCGTTCTAACCTGACTGTTTATATATTTTTCTAAATTCTCAAATTCCCAGTTTAAAACATTTCCAACTCTTTCCAAAATAAAATAACTCTCGACTCTTCCCATTTGGTTAATTTTTTTCCCAAAATAAAACGCGAAAAATTTCTCCTCATTTCCGTTATTTATTTTATTTATATTTTTATTTTATTAGAAAATTTGGGGCGTTACAGTAGTGTTTATGAAGTAAGATATGGTAGAGTAAGATAAGGTTTTCTCTTGATTAAAAATTTTTGTTTTTTGATAAGAAAGTATAAGATAATAAAGAATAAAAAGTTAACTTATTTCCTTAACCTCCAATTTGGAGGGTTGGAATTGAGAGGTTTTAAAGTTTTTTAAAAACGTCCAAAACACTTATTTTATTTTACAAAACCTTCTTTCTAAACAAGGTTTTTAAGTGACTTTACTTTATAAACCTCCCACTTACCTTCAAAACCATCAATTCAAACACATTGTTAGTGGTTCTTTGAGTAGTAAATCATACTAGTATTTAATTCAAATCTGGCAGTTTCTTAATGTTGTGTAAACTATCTGTAGTTATACTTCTTTTTAAATTTAAACTGTTAATAGATTGAACCATATACAGTACAAATTAACTGACTAGAACAAAGTATTAGTCAATTACACAGTAACACACACTAGTGTAATTTTTCATTTAATCTACTGAAACTCAGTCAGCACTCTAAAACATCCAAAAACATATCCAAACACTCTCCATTATGTATCAGACTCAACCTATACATTCAATTACTTCGAATCTCTCTGAGAAATCTAATCAACCTGACATCTTTTCATAAATGTGCATGTCCTTTTGATGAACATACACGACCTTTGTATAACATGAACATCCTTTCACGAACATACACGATAATTTGTGATCATTCACAATCTTACACGAATATACACAACCATTCGTGAACATTCACAACTTTTTACAAATGTACATGACCATTCGTTTATACGCACAATCTCCCATGAATGTACATGATCATCAATTAATGTTTATAACCATCCAAAATGATAAACAGTTGTAAATTTATTTTTCCTATTTAACCAATGTGTAATAAATTCACATTCCCATACAAACTATACATTTTTTAGGAAAAATTCTTTGAGTCTCCATTTTAAGCATTTGAAAATTAGCCTTGTTGTGGAAAAACGATGCCATCAACAAGTAATGTTATGAAAAAAGTGAGTCCTAAATTAGTGAAAAATTGATGTGATTATTTCTAAGACTCAAACTAGGAATATTACTGTTGGCACCAATAATAATATACAATTATTTCATAAGCCTGTCACTACAAGATATGTCAATACTATCGATAAGAAAACGACGAATAAAGGAGGAAAATTTTGCAAAAAATCAGCGATAACAAAATCGTTGCTAAAATTCGTATAAGTAGTTGTTGCTAAATTTTTTTGGGGATAAAATATTTGCTGAATTGCGACGGACAAACGACAATGGTCGCTAAAATGGAGATAGTGTTGTGGCTTATGTGTACAGTGACGAGAAGCATATTCGTCTCTATATGAAGACGATTAAAGTCGTCGTTGAAGTTGTCGCAAAGCATCTGCGACGGGAAAACTTGTCGCTGGTATAAACGACCATTAGAAACAAAATTTTTTAAACTTTTACTAAACGTAAAATAAGGAAAAGAAGGAAATTTTTAACCCGACAACTATTAGCGACGGATTTCCTTATAGTTGGTTGATATTATCGCAATAATACACGATGTAATAGTATTTATTCCAGTAGAACAACAACGAATTTACATTTCGTCATTATTTTGCAACAAAATATGAACATTTGTCGCTATAGTTGTCACTAAAGCCCATGTGTGAATAGTTCATGTCCAGGAAAATTAGTGGCAACTAAGTAATTTGTCGCTAATTAGGGACTAAAGGTGCTATACATTGCTAATACTCATGCATTACTTATATGGTTATAGTAGAGATTCAATGACGATTTTAGTATATTGTAGCTAATTAGCGACAAATTGCGTGGTTGTCGCTAATACTGTTAGCGTGGGTCGCAAGTTGGCGACAAAGTCAAAAGTTTCACTAACGTTTTGTAGCTAATACTTCGCTGAATTTCTCGAGCCATAAACTAGCGATGATAATTGTCATAGAAATTTATTGCTAGCAATAGCTACGCAAGATACCCGTCATTAATAAATTGGTGTCACGTCCCTGCCATTTATAAGCGACAGCTACACGAGTTATTATTCCTGACATGCGTCACTATATTTTTTGCGTGTACTTTTTGCTAATTTTTGCGACGGAATACCAATTAACTACCTTTAAATATAGTGACAACTGTCACTAAGTTGTCTCTAACTCATCATCAGATCCCTTTTTAGCTACATTTATAGTCACTACTAGTGACAATTTTTTGTTGTTGTTAATCTTTTGTTGCTAGTTATGCTATTTGATGTAGTGTATAATGAGGATGCAAAACATTTTCTCTCCCCAAATTGGTCGCTAAAAATTATCATTTACAATAATGATCGTTTTTAATTATATTCTCTAGGGGAGTTCCTAAATTGTTGTTATCATTTTGTCTCTTTTAAAACTCTCATATACACACATAAATCACGTAGTTTTTTTAAAAAAAGATCAAATGATGGTTTTGGTCCCAAAAATAAAGTCAAAACAACCACTATGGAAGGTCTTTAAAAATAATGTCAATACTATGAATTATTTTGTAGTTATAGTAGTGTTTGTAACATTAATTGTTACACATCTCTGGCTTTTACTTTCTAGCAATAATTTTTTCACAATGGAAAATGCAGTAGAGGAAAATGATATTAGTATTTTTGGTGGCCGTATAAAAAAATTGTATTTTCATAAAAAGTATAATAGTGATTTTTACTAAGGATTTGTTTAGTGGTGTTGTTGAAAACTACTACTGTTGTTGTTAGAAAAAGTGATGTTTTTGAAGTTCTTAGAAAATTATACAATTGTTTGGTACGTATTATGCAAAAATTACTAATAACTATAAAAATATTTAAAAATTATGATAAAAAATATTCTTTTAAATTATTTAAATATTTAAAAAATTAAATTAAAAAAATTCCAAAATTAATTTTTTAAAATTTTTATATAATATTTATTTTATTTTAAAAATAATAATTAATATTTTAAGATAAAAATTTTTATCATAAAATGATATATTAAAATATATTAGGCTTTATAAAAATTAAATTAGAATCAAAACAAAATTATTTTGTTAAGAAAATAAAAAATTATGCTTAAAAGCAAAAAACTGTTTTTTGAGAAAACATCAAATGATAGTTTTTTTTTTCAAAAAGCAGTTTTTGACTAAGACGCTTTTAGTAAAAGTAGCTTTTTAGTGTTATCAAATACTTAACACTGCTTTTATTAGCCAAAAGATGTTGTAGTTTTTCCAAACAACAATACCAATCAAACTATAAATATTAGCATGAAAAGTATACATAATCTGACGCATTACCAAGTATGTTCCAAAAATCTCTAGAATTCTTTGTTCAATTCTTGGAGTATGTAGATATTCTAGAACATTCTAAACGCATTCAAAATATTTTAGAATTTGATAGATGTATGTGAAACGTTTTGGAACATTGAAGAACATTATGAAACATCTTGGAGGTATATTGAATATTCTAGAACATTGTACATTTATGTAGAAGGTTCTAGAATATTAGCTATACTTTGGAAAGTATGCAGAGTGTTTTAGACACCTTTAGATATACGTTGAGATTTCTTCTAAACTACACAAGCATGTAGAAATATCTAGAGGCACAATATATAGACAGTTGGATCAAATTGGTCCTAACTATCCATTGAGGAAGTAGAATACATGTAAATATCCATCAACACCTCATTTTGCAATTCATGCAATAATTGTAAGCTTTCACGAGAAGAATGATAGAAGAGAACCAACATTTACCAGTCAATCAATTTGTTTAGCAGAATCAGATATACCAACCTATGACCATATCAGATTATGCTAGGACCAGTCTGAATAGAGCAGAGTCTAGCATTATTCGTCCTATAGTAACTACAAATAATTTTGAGATCAAGCTGAATCTGATACAGATGTTGCAGCAGAATGTGCAGTTTTATTAGAAAAAAGATGAAGATCTAAACGCACAGATAGCTAGTTTCCTCGAAATATACGATATGTTTAAAATGAATGGAGCAACCGATGATGCTATAAAGCTAAGGTTATTTCCATTTACATTGAGAGGTAAAGCTAAGTTATGGTTGCAGTTTCTTCTTAAACACTCCATCACGACATGAAATCAGCTGGCCTAAAATATTATGCATGCAGAACTATTTTCCACTGGCTAAAACTGTGAAGATGAGGAATGATGCTTCATCATTTGTATAACAAGATGGATAGTCACTATATGATACGTAGGAGCGATTCAAGGAGTTATTGAGAAAGTGTCCACACCATGGTCTGCCTATCTGGATGCAAGTGCAAACATTCTATAATGGATTAAGTGTGAAAATTAGATAGATGATAGATGAATCAGCAGAAGGTACACTAAACAATAAAATATCACAAGTTGTACATGAATTAATTAAGGAGATGGCTATGAACTACTACCAATAGCATTCTTCTAGAGTAAAATCGTCAAAACCAATTGAGATGTACGATGTAGATGTGGTGAAAACTCTTACGGAACAAGTTGAACTTTTGAGTAAAAAGATTGATGGATTGTCAATAGATTAACAGGTTAATTAGGTGTCCTAGTATCAACTATATGGAGGAGGCCACAATAATCAAGAATGCGTGGAGAGTATTAGCTATATGAGCAACAACAACAATTAAAGAATGTAGAATAATCCATATAGCAATATTTATAATCAAGGATGGGCAAAACATCCTTGATTTAAGGTATCCTGAAAATAAACCACCAAGATTTTAGGAGTAATCGGGAGACAGGGTATCAAGATTGAAGGATTTGCTGACAAAGTTTATGTGTAACGTCCTGGAAATTATTAGAATTTAAATATTTCAGAAATACACTAAAACGGGATCGAATTGGATCAATTTAGGTAAGAATTGTGAAAAACAACAATCAGCATGCTCGTTGAGCACGCCCGTGCTCAAGAGTGCAGACGAGCACGACCTCGTGCTCATAACCTAGAAATCAACATAATCCGTGTTGAATTAATTATAGAACGAGATCGTGCATGACTGAACAGAAACTCGTGCTTAGAAAAATAATACACGGCCATATGGCACGACCCGTGTTCAAGTCGTGTTGACTGGGAATATACAGAATTGATTGACTAAAGATTGAATCATTTACAAACAGAGTAAAACAAGCAAGCAGCAAAATTTTGGAACCATAATTTTCATTCCAACAACGTTTTGGAGGCAAGAACAATTCAAACTTGTAGAAATCAAGTAGAAAAGTGAGCTAAGGTAAGTTTCAATGCTTATTTATACTTACTAAGTGGAAATACAATGTTAGAAGAATTGATTTGAGTGATGAAGAGATTTTAGAGTTACTGGAAATGAGGAAAGATATATGGTTATGGGTTTGGATATAGCATGAGGAGGAATTGTATTATAATTAGATGGTTCAAGCTAGTTTACTTTATAAATAAGAGTATAAGAAGCTTAAAGCTTAATTAAGGCTGAATTCAGTTTGTATAGAGTATGGTTAATGGGAATTATAGCCTTATGATGTTGTTGTACAGGAGGAGGATCTGTACGACGACGATTGGATCGAGATTAGAGCCTGATGCCGACTTAGGATATTGTCGAGGTAAGGGTTTACGTTAAATCATAAAAGGGGTTATGATATTATGATCATATGTAATGCTGTGTGCTTTTAATCTATGTGAAAACTTTACATGTTTTCTATATTTATTACTTTGTGGTTTAAATTGAATTACGAAAGCATGTTATGAGCTGTGTGCGTAAATAATCCTATGTGGATGAATGTGCTCTATGTTAGTATTGTAGCTGTGTGCTATTGATATGTTTATTGTATATGCATTTTTACATGTTACATAAGCATTTGATTGACATGATGAAATCCTGTGTGGATAAAAAGGGCATTGTTGTGTGCTATCCTGGATTTGCTGTGTGCTATCTGAACTTACGAGCTATGTGCTCAGAGCTGTGTGCTCAGGCTATATATCGTTCCACTGTTGTGTGCTATAGAGGATTCCATTTACTGCGTGCTATGGAGAAATAAAACCCGAGTACATCCTGTGTGGATATGCATAAGCATTGCATTCATTTACATTAATATCTGTGCGAAATTGATAACATGTGTGGTTAATGATCTCTGTGATTAGGATATAGTTGTCTATTGAAACAAAATATCTGAGTGATTAAGATAAATGTTGTGTGCTTAAATTAGATGAGTATGGTTGTAGTTAAGTTTTATGCTTTTTAGACCATACATGAGTATTGATATGCTATGTGCTAAAGATAAGAAATTTCTGTGTGAAATTGTTAAGGAAATGACCTATAAGATTAAAGGAACTAAGGTATAAAGTGTTATGTGCTAACTTACCTTAAATTAGATATGAAATAGGCATTTTCGTGGTTCAGCAGTCCTCGTGTTGAATAGAACGCCACCTTGCTAATGAATGATATAGAAATGATCTGAGCAGAACATCGTGCTCAACTAAACACGATCGTGGTACCTGGAAATACTGAAATTGAGCACGATGCGTGTCGACTGAAGTACATCATGTTGGCTGAAAATTTATACATGAACACGACCTCGTGTGTCATGAGCACGACCCATGCTGATAATAAATTTTCCTGCACCTCATTTAATTACAATCTAATTATTCCTTACTGAGTTATATACTCACTACTGTGATTGATTAGATGTTATGCACATCATAGGTAGCTGCTGACCAGGCACTGCTGTAGTTGTGATCAAAGATCCAGTTTTTTATATTTTTGAGATTTGGCTCCGGATTTTGAGTTTTCAGTTTTGACTTGTACATGATGCACATACTATGTATATATGATAGTTTGAATTTGTTTTCAAACTTAATATGCTTCCTCTTGTATAAAACATTTTGGGGCCGGAGGGGATATTTACATATATATATTTCTCTTTCCTCATTTATTATTTAAGAAAAATGAGAATATTGGAAATTATGTTTTAAAAATTTGGGTTCCACAGTCTATGTACTTTTCTTGACTTAATCCCAATAACTGATATGATCTCTCTTTGTAGATTTGGATACCTAGTATCATTTTAGCATCTCCTAAGTCTTTCATCAAGAAGAACTTACCTTACCATAGTTTAACATCAATCAATGTTGGAATGCCATTCCTAATGACGAGTATGACATCCACATATAGGACTAAGAACACCATGATGCTTCTGCTTGTTTCTTGTACACACAAGGCTCATCTTTATTCTTTATGAAACCAAATTTCTTAATAGATTTATTGAATCAAAGATTCTTATTCTTTATGTAACCAAATTTCTTAATAGATTTATTGAATTGAAGATTCTAAGTCCTAAAGCTTCCTTTAATCCATAAATAGAGCTTTGAAGTTTTCATACCTTTTTAGGGTTCTTTGGATCAATAAAACCCTCTGGTTGTGTCATATAGATGTCCTTGAGGAGCTTTCCATTTAGAAATTCCATTTTGACATCCATTTGCCAAATATCATAATCGTGATATGCCAAAATAGCAAGTAGATTCCTAATAGACTTTAACATAACTATAGGCAGAAAGGTTTTATCGTAGTCTATACCATGGGTTTGCCTAAATCCCTTAGCCACGTGCCTACAGTTTAAGGTATTATCAGCCTTAGTCTTGAAAGTCCACTTGCATTAGATGATCTTAGTACCTTCTGGAGGATCAACCAAAGTCTATACTTGGTTATCATACATCGATTGCATTTTATATTGTATGGCCTCAAGCTATCTATCCAAATTTGGGCTTTCAATAACCTATTGGTAGGTAGTTGGATCTTCACTATCCATTAGCTCAATGGTCTCACTCTCAGTGATTAGAAATATGTATTTAACAACTTCTCAATGAACCCTACCAGACCTTTTAGGTTTTTGTGTAATGGGTTCTTGTTCCACAACCATTTATGAACTGGATCCCATTTCCAAACCCTCCTTTTTAGGAGTTTGTGGTTCTTGAATTTCTTCAATTTTTAATTCACTCCCACTAAACTTCTTGAGGAGGAATTCCTTTTCTAAGAAAATAGGTCTACGAGCAATAAACACTTTGTTCTCTTCTCATGAAAATAAATAATATCCTTTTGTTTCTTTAGGCTATCCTACAAAAAATCATATTATAGTTTTAGGCTTTATCTTATCTACCATTAATTTCTTTAGAAATGACATGTTGAGCTTGTGGCCTATCCATATCTCATATGGTGTCTTTTCAACTGCTTTGGTCGAAGTACGGTTTAGCAGAAATGTTGTAGTTTCTAATGTGTAACCGTAAAACATAGTTAGAAGAGTAGGTTAACTCATCTTTAATCTAACCATATCCAATAGGGTTCGATTTCTTCTTTTGAACAATTCATTCCATTGAGGTGTTTTGGGAGGAGTGAATCATGAGACAATTCAACATTCCTTAAGATGATAATCAAACTATTGGCTCATATATTCACCACCTCAATCAGATTGAATGGCCTTAATCTTCTTGCCAAATTGGTTTTTAACTTCATTTTGAAACTCCTTGAATTTCTAAAATGTCTCTTCCTTACTATTCATTAGACACACATATCCATATATACTAAATTCATTTATGAACGTTACAAAATAACTAAACTAACTCTTGAGTGCGTACTCATAGTACCACATACGTCCGAGTGTATAAGACCTAATAAGTCACTTTCCCTTTAACTTGGTTAAAGGAACCTTTTGTCATTTTCCATGTAAACATGACTCACATATGCCATAAGACTCAAAGTCAAACGACCTAAGCATTCCATCCTTGTGGAGTTTTGACAGACATTTTTCATTCACATGCCCTAAATGACAATGCCAGAGGTATGTAGGATTAATCTCATTAGAGTTAACCCTCTTGGTGTCTACATTATAGATTGACTCCTTTCTCGCTAAATCTAGGATATATAGGCCATTTTGTAATATGGTAAATTTAAAATCCTACTTATCCATTTGTGACACCGAAATAATGTCCCTACTCATAGCGGGTACATAATAATAGTCCATTAGATTTAACACGAGTCTGGAAGGTAAAGTGATAAGATAGTCTCCTATCACGATGGTAGCAACACGTGCTCCATTTCCCACATGGAGTTCCACTTTATTATTCCTAAATATTTTGTTATTAATCAAGTGGACTAAGATCCACTTTTTGCAATAACACCCTAGTCAAGCTGAGCTTGTCACCTAGAGGTTAAGCTACCTAGGTAAGGCAACACCTAATTATCCCAGATGCATGACTCGTGGATCAAATGGACTAACACGTGTAAATTTTAAGCAAAAAAGACCATTTGAATGTTTCCTAGGCCCAGCCTTACCTTTCCATGTTCAGTCTAACCCACATTCACAGCCCATACTTCACAAAAAAAGAAGGGCATATTCTAGGCCTACCTGGCTACGTGACCAACGTTCAAGATACCTGACTTATTTTGAATTAAGAAGGCAACTTTATGACGTACTATTTTGGGCTAAGACCTAGCCTAATAGTCTTATAGATCTTTAAGCTTGTTGGCTTCAACTTTGGATGGTTTTCGGCTCTCCACTCCATTCTAGTGGGCTTTGTTCGTCATTGGTATGTTGTGGGTTATCGTCCATTTCTCATCATTGGCATGTCGTCTTCGTTCTAAAAATACCATCCTAAGTACTTAAATGAAAATTACAATAATCTTTACAAGGCGCGCAAACCCCATAAAAAAATTACCAAGCCCTAGGCCCATTAATGCACCATGCATATTCATTCATCATATCAAAGCATGTATACACGGAAAATACCATTCATGGATCAAACAAAGTTCAGATTTAATTAAGCCAAGTCTATTATGGAAATCATGTTTATGGGATAATAGGATTAAACCCATGACAGGCTTGGGCCAAATCCCAGTAGGTTCATTGAATGAATCATCTCCTAAAAATCCTAACACATTCTAGATTTCCTTCGTGCATATGCACACTAAAGCAAAATTTCTGTTTTGTCAATTTCAATAATATGTAACAAAAATACATAAATACTAAAATTGTACAATATATGTAATAACATAAATTAAACTCATAAAATATGTGAAACACATATAATATCACGTGAATGCACTTAAAGAATCAATAAAAAATTCAATTTAACACATCTACTAAATAATGAACAAACTTTAGATTAAAACTCATCATAATGTCTAAAATATTTTGTGTTATTAGACTAATCTTATACACACCATGAAGAATATTTTGAAATTAAAATCACATCTGACCTAGGATGATTTTACCCTTTTTAATCAATTAAAACTTAGTTTTATTGATCTAAAACATGTAACAATCAAACTAGTCACTCTTAACATAATTGGATAGGTTTTAAGGTTTACTAATCAATTAATTAACGTGATCAAAATTCAGAATTGAATTATTAATATTAATATATTATAAATATGATTTTAGTCATAAAATTACATTCATCTATAACCCCTGATGTTGTTTTAACTCAATCGATTAGGACTAGTCAATTAAAAATAACAATTATTGTGAACTAGATTATCTTAGATGCATTAGGGCAATCAACCATGTTTATGTTTTATACAACCATTGAAACTCAAAAACACAACCTTAAAACTCAATTTTGATCAGTTTTAATACCCATTTAATCATAAAAATTAGTTTACACTTCATACAAAAATGATATATGTGTGTGTGTGTGTATGTGTGTGTGTGTTCGTGCATGTATGTGTGTGTATGTGGGACTCAAAATTAAATCCATTTATTTCTGATTATTTATCGGACTTAGGGATAATTACATAGTCTATTTGAAAGAGTTAACAATTTATCAAGTATAAAAATTTATACTGGAAATTTATAACATAAAGTTCAAACCAATTGAATCATTTGAAACTCTTTTACAAAAATTATCCACTTTGAGTCAATATGTGCTCGAATCCTCCTCATGGCAATCATTTTATACCTACATAACATTATAAACAAACACACAGAAGTGAGTATTTTACAATACCCAGTAAGTCTCTTTTGATAATTTAAGTTCATTATGAAATATCATTCATTTCTAATATATTCTGTTTATCAATTTTTGTTTATATGCTGTGCAGGGGAAAAAGTCCAGCCAACACAAGGTCATGTTGTTAGAGCATGAGGAATGTGCTCATGCAAAATTGCCTAAATGGAACAAGGTCGTGCCATAAAGAGCACGAGCATGCCCTGATTCTGGCTTACATAAATCAGATTCTGTTCAAGGCCAATGTATATCATATATATATCTTATTGCTAGCATTTAGTTGATCTTTTAGATATCATATATACTAAGCATATATATACTTCCTTCTGGCAATAACATTTAACCATTTGTTATCCAAAATCACCAAATACAAGCCTTAAACATTTTATGCATAATAACACTAAGATCAATATGAATCTTCACATAGTAAACCTTACATAAATTATTCACATAGACAATATCACACAGATAGCCACACAGATCCACACAATATTAAATCAACACACAACATGATTAACCACACAGGAATTCCAAGAACCACACAGCTCGTTAGCACACAGCAACATCTCATAGAATTCACACATAATTCATTTTATGGCATTATATTCAAATGAATGTAAATGCATATGAAATGTCAATGCAATCCACACAGGATAACCCCAGGTTGTTGTCCTCCATAGCACACAGTAGTGGATTCCTCTATAGCACACAACTGAGGATTGGAACAAAACCTAATCACACAGCTCTAAGCGTATATCTAGTAAAGATAGTATAAAACTTGTATATGGAAAACACACAACACGTACGTAATCCACACAGAAATCATGTCACACAAATGATATGCAAAATTCATAATAAAGCACACAGTATCACATAGAATACCACACAAGATCACATAGCTCATAATGTTATTCAAACATGCCTTTCACATAAAATAATAGCAAATAGCATTTGGATCAAGGCATGTAAACTCATTCCACACAGGATATAGTTCACACAGATATTAGGCCACAAAGGAACATAAGTATGATCATAAGATCATTTTATCATAATCTAACAAAGCGCTAAGATTTCATATTAAACATATAGGTTAATTTCACAAAGGCATTCAGTTCATATTCCATTCACATAGAAAAATATATGATCATAATAGTCTAGAAATAAGAATCCATATTATGATCATTAAATCAATTCACATATTTCACATAGCATTACTCACATCCAGTTCTTTTAGACTTATCTTTCCTTTCATGTACATAATAAAGAAAAATGAATTCAATCATACTTTTAAACACATAGTATAGATCATCATGTAGGAATAGGATTAGCTCTAGAAGGGGGGGGGTTGAATAGAGCTAATAAGGTTTGAGAATTTTTCGCAGAAATAAACATAAAATGACACACGATATAAAGTGGTTCGGATCAAACACCTACTCCACTACCTAAGTTCCTCACTTAGGATTTTGGCCAACACTTTCTATTTCC
>CANYCX012340362.1:0-14418 GCA_948193385.1 Breynia disticha f. nivosa | reverse complement strand
TGGTCGGTTAGTGGTCAGTTAGGGTTGTTTGGTGGATTTTTGATCAGTCCTACAATTAACATGGGCCATGTTAAAATGACATATTGGCCATGTTGAATGAACACAGGTCGTGCTAAATTAAGACAAGGTCATACCCATGGGAGTGTTGATCAACACGAGCCGCGCTCATATGAACTGCAGGCAACACGGGCCGTGCTCTTATACTGTTTTGCCCGTGCTGCTCAGTTAAGTTTGCCATTTCACTGTTCAATCAACCAATGATATTTATTTAATAGATAAGAGTGAGAATATGAAATGATAAAAAAGGAAAAGTTTTTAAAATATACGACTTACTTAAATTATGATACAGCTAATAATATGATTAAGGACATAATAAGTATAAGATGTTTTAGCATTTGTCCAATTCGAGTAGATGTATTGACGCAAACAATTCATCCATGTTTGGAGTGAAGAGTCATGGCTATCATGTCTTGATGCAAAAGTTGTCAGTTGACTTCAAATCTTTTTTGAAAAATTGCATTTGAGAACCACTTGTGAAAATAAGTAATTTTTTCTAAAGAGTTGACGAGTTCAGTTTTGACCATTTCAAATTTAAATATTTTAGAGGCAGACATGGTCGTTACATTGTGGAATCTTGAATGTATATTTTCTCTGTCATTCTTTGACTGAATGGAACATCTTGTTATTCGTTTACCTTATGAGGCAATGTTGCATGGACCAGTTCAATTTCGATGAATTTATCCATTTGAAAGGTATGTTTTTTAAGATGTTGAAATTTAAAGTTTGAAAACATTCTTTGTAATTATCACCTATAAATATGTAGATATTTATGTACATTGAAACAAATGATAGATAATAAGGCCCATGTTGAAGGATTAATAAAAAAAACATACCTTGTCAAGGAGACAACAAGTTTCTATTTTCATTATTTTAAACAAAACATTGCAGATGAATTCAGAAACATTGAACAAAATGTTATTCTCGAGGAATTACTTGAAGGTGTTGATGCCAAATACTTATCATTTTTCACATTCTTTGGGCGAGCTGTTGGAGGGTCTTCACAAAGACATTTGAATGAAAACGAATATCATGTCATGCATACACATGTTTTGTGCAATTGCCCTGAAGTCCAGCCTTATATCCAATAGTGTATTCCTACTCATCTTTTTTAGTATTTGCTATACAAAAATAATTAGTAATTTGTAATGATCAATTTTTTTGTTAGATATTTTTCTTAAAACTATTGTACATCAAAGATTGCTTAATATTAATATGAACTAGGAGAGTGTCATTATTGATCAATGTCTTTGTGAATGGTTCAAGAAATTTGTAAGTATCACTTTTTTCTAATTTCTTTTTTTTTTCTAAATTTGTGTAATTTTTGGCGTGCGCATCGCAAGTGCACAAACAAACACATATTATAGTAAGTGAGAAGCTTAGATGGTTAACAGAAGGACTCAGTTGAGAGACAAATAGTTACAATTCTTTTATACGTAAAGGATACAGATTTTGTAGAAAAGCTCATTCAACTAACGAATAACTATGGGGTTTGTGTTTGTGGGTCTTATCATAGTGTCATATATGATGAGTTTTTTTGTGAAACTTATTAGATCAAGGGTGATATGCATATGAGTCTTTGTTTAGTTTTGATAATGTGCTAACTTATAAAAGAAATAAAGATTGAATTTACAGGAAAAGGATGATTATCTACACAAAACTAATGTATGTTATGTGAGGCATAAGATCATTAATCTTGGACAAACCCAGATTTGTAGGCAACTAGTTTAAGGCATGTTACTACCAGGTAACGTACATTAGGTGAATAGGTAGTGTACTTAAGCCTAAATAAGCCACATTAATTTGCACCTTGGAAGTTCCAGAATTGATTATGCCTCAAAATGTCAAAATGGGCTAACGAATGTTAAGGGATCTTAACGTACATTTGTTTGGAATTTAAAATGTATTATGTGCAAATAAATCATATTAGATAGAATGAGTCATTCTCACTAGAGGCTACTAGATTAACTGGCACAAAACACTAGAAAGAGAGTAACATGCATTATAAGTGATAACAATGTACGTAAATATGGCCAATGTAAATTAAAAAGGAAGCAAAAGTATGTTAACGAGTCTGACACTGCATTAAATACAAGGGCATTTTAAACTCACATGAAAATATTATGTTTGTAACAACTAAAATAAGAGTGGAGTATTTAAACACACATTTCAGACCTGGAACATAGGGAACTTGAGAGAGAAACATTAGAAAACAAGACTACTTCATTGAAAACATTCTTATAATAATCTACAAACATTCAAGAGAAAATCCGAGTTAAGCATTAAAGCTTGATATAAGTGAATCTTTCAATTTGTCATTATTGTGTAGAATTGCAAGTGTAATTGAATCATTATATAGGTATTGTGTTGCAATCACTATAATATAAAATTGCTAGATTGGTTGTGTTGCGCCCAAAATTTATTACCCAATATTACTAATTTAATTCAAAAACATGGATATTTATGCATATTTTTTTTTCTTTTACTAGTAAATGATGATCACCCAACATACACATGCGGATTTAAATTACCATGTAATATGTAAAACCATTTTTACAAATAATTTTCGATTTAAAACCATTTCATCCAAAAGTGCTCTTTCGACCCTCCTCGTGGAAATCCTCCTAAACCTGCACACATCACAACCACACAATATAACGTGAGTAATTAATTACTCAGTAAGCACTTTTAACACACTTACCAAAGTAGTTAATGAATGAGTTCGCATTCTTTGTTATGTTTTACGTACATTATGCGATAGGGATATCATCCTTATTTAATCCCTACCATTTCTGTTCTTTAATTCTTTTACTCCTATTTTGCACTGTTCATATAACTAAAATGATCTGGGGAACAACCTGGGTATCTCGTTCCTCATCCCGTTCTATGCTTCTTTCCAAGTTACTAAGATCGAATGGCATGGAGAAAAGTTTACCCAAATCATTCTCGAACTCGTTCTATTCTTCTAGAATGCTCTGAGAAATGAAATGGCTTGGGGAATAGCTTGCCTAGCCTGTTTCCCATCTCATTCCTTTCTTCTAGATTTAGAAATTAGCAGCAACTTACATAACCAAATCATATCACTCAACTTATTTATAGCACAATAGAACCATTACCACATCTAAGCAAGCAACTAGGTTTATTCCTATTACAATAATAATGAATGCACAAATGACATGCCAATGCATTCTTGGAATATCCTCAAACCCAGTCCGACATCGAACCTAGTTCTGCATCGAGCCCAACTCAAAATATCATCAGTCCCAGACTAGCATCGAGATATCTTTTGGAATCATCCTTAGGCCCAGCCTAACATATCACAGCCACATGTCACACAATAATGCTCAATGCAGCACATGAATATATACAATTCATTCTGGCCATCACATATCATATCAAATGCATACTCATGTTGTTCATAACTCATAGTTCATATGAACAACATAGATCATCATCAAGACATAATCCACAACATCAAGGGTATAACCTACAAAAATATCAAGAACATAATATAGTTCATCATCAAAGGCATAATCATGCCATCATGCATTTTCCATGCAATATACATACACTCATTGTAGGCTAAACAAGAAGCCACATATATTTAACTTGTATTCGCATCTTATTAATTAGCTAATGCTTATTCTTGCATTCACAATACCACATAATTTTCATAAAATCCATACCAAAATCAAAATAATGTCATCCAAGTCCATTTCATAACTAAATAATCTAAACTCCACTTTCAACCATCGGTTCACATCAATTCATACCCAATTCATCTCATCTCAAACAAAATCACACCAAGCACAAACAAACATCAATCACATCATTTCATGTAATTTGTACAAGCTCACAACCAATTCAACCATGTCCAATTAAAGACATATGCTTGCTACCATCTTAACAAATATAATAATAATCATATATGTTTAACCATGTAGATGCAAGACATACAATGGTAAGTGTAAATTGAACTTACCTCAAAATCCCGCAAAATTGGCTCCCAACTCAAAGTAAATTGAACTTACCTCAAAATCCCGCAAAATTGGCTCCCAACTCAACTCTGGTCCAGGTTTTGAATACTATCTCCTTGCTCTTTCGAAGAGATTCACTAAGCATGTTCTTCCTCAAGCTCAAATCTATGAAATCTAGAGTGTTTGAGGTTAGATTTGGCATTTTAGGCTATAAATCGAAGGGTTTTTGGGGGGTAGGGTGAAAGGGACAAGTCAGGAGAGAGTTTTTAGGGTTTGTGGTCTCCTTTGCAAATGTTCATACGACCCATTTTCCCCGACAGACCAAACGGTTTGCCCAAACTATTTGCCAGGTCGATTGCCTGTCTGGCTGCGCAAAATGACTCTTTTTATCCTCATTCCAAACAGTTTAGGGAATAGTTTTGCTAGGCCGTTTGACACTACTCTGTTCATAGTTTTTTCCAATATTTTAGTTATAATTTTTGCGGTGTTACAGGTTGTGATTACTACTTGTTATAGTGAGTTGTGATAGAGTTTTCACTTAGCTTGAAAGTGAATTTGTAAAAAAGCTGTCACTTACCTAGAAAGTAATTTATAAAAGGAAAAGAATATTGTAGTAAGGTTGAAAAACCTTAGTATTGATGCTAAGTTAGTGAAGGTAGACAAGTTGGTGTCAAACCATTATAAATCCATGTGTTCATTCTTAACTCTTACTAGCTTTCTACTAAGTGTTTGTTATAATTCTGCAAAGAAGCCATAAATTGGGTGATTTAAGTTCAATGAGAGCAATAAATATGCTACCAATAGACCTCCATTATTTGATGGGTCTAATTATATGATGTGGATAAAGAGAATGATCATCTTCATCAAGTCTTAAGATATAGATATATGGAAGGTAGTCACAATTGGCTCCAACATACCAAAATAATTAATAATAATAAGAATTTATATAACAAAATAAAGACAATAAATGGTTAAGTATAAGTTGATGGATGGTTGATGGAAGGTTGATGAAAGACTAATATTAAGTAAATATAAAAAGGAAAAATGTTAGAGGAAAAGATAGTACATGTGGTGGAGTGTCTACTACACATTATGGGCATGACAACATGTAGTATTCTACACGTTGTGAGCCTCACAATGTGTATTATACAATGACCATGTGTAGTCCTCTTTTTGTGGTAATTTCTCGGTTAAATTGGAACTTGAAGTAGCTATTGGCAAAAGTTAAAGTATAAAGGAAGCTGGATAAGGGATTTTAAATCAACAGAAAGGAAAATGATAGATTTTGAGAGAGAGAGACTCTGGAGAGCATAGAAATAGAGAAGGAGAGGAGAGAAATAAAGAGAGATGTTAGGAGTAAAGGCTAGAAATTTAGCCGAAAACACGAAATTGCTCGTAGTATTGGGTAGAATACTGATTGGTAAGTGGTTATAGGATTTTTTGGAGTTAATTACAAAATTTATATATAGAATTGATTATGAATTTAGTTTAAAAGTTAGAAATTTTGGATAATCGATAAGATAGGGAATCAATAGGATTAAAATAAGAGCATGCATATTAATATGTGATTATTTGAGTTTTATAAAGAGTTTTCTATATGATTATATAAGACGACATATTAGGCGAGCTGGATAGGACACGAGTACGCGTCAATCAGAGTATTTCAGTTAGCAGGTGAGTAGTCTAACTCACTTAAAATATAAATTGATACACAATTTAAATACGATATGGATTGACTACTTGACATTATATATGATATGAAATTAAATGAGAAAATGGTATAAAAATAGAAATAAATGCATTTACATTACCGAAATGCGAACAAGTGCATACGAAACGAAAGTTAAAACAGGTATGTCACATTATTCAAATTATACTATTATGTGCTGCGATTTATGATATATATAATATGATATGGTTGGTGATAATATGGTGTTTATATGGTATTGGTGATGTGTGGAATTGTGATATATGATCGATCATAATTAGAGGAAGATATTATATTATAGACGAAGTTTATACTGTAGAGGAAGATCATTTCTGTATACGATGATTATATAGCATACGATTACATATTACGTTGCATGATGAAAATTACAGACTTATCATATATGATCTACAGGATTACATAACATGTTAATTGATTATAAATTGATGATAGTAATACGTTTATATGATATTATCGAAAATGGTTTTGTTTTATTAAATGTGTAATTGGTTAAATTAATGACTACTCACTGAGCGCGCAACTCACCAACTACGATTTTTGTTTTAGAATCTGATAGTGAGTTGAGATAAACATACAAACTGTACGAGTGGGTCGACTACTACTCCCATAGTATTTTCTCTTTCTTTGTCAGATCTGGGAATAGGAGTTGTTGAGTGCTACTGCATGATTGCATGTATATATATATATATATATATATATATATATATATATATGTATGTATATAAGTTGATGTTTGTTTCTGATTGATATAATTGGTTGAGGTGTATGTTTTTATAATAGTTTGTTAATGTGTGAGAGCTGGTGGAATTGTTGAGATTGTTTTTACAGGTGTGTAATATTGAGTTATGGGTATATTCAGATTACAGTCTGTATATACCAATTTTACGTAAAGTATATGTCTGGTATAGTACAGAATAAAGGGCGCATTAGTCTGACAGAAAGCTTAACCCATGGTTGTGTTAACTAATACGATCGTATTCTGATTATTTACTGGTGTAACGGTAAACTAAATATACGATAAAATTGTATGTATGATCGAAAATATTAGGATAATGGTTGACGATAATGTAATATATGCTTTTACGAGAAAGGTTTCAATTTATACATACATGAATGGTAATATTATTAATAGAATACATGATTAATATGATAACAAGATATGACATTTTACCAAGGACAATCAATGGGATAGTTAAGAGGGACAGTGAGTACAATAATGAGGATTGGAGAGGTGAGCAATCCAATTTAAAATCAATGTAAATTCTTTATTGTGCATTGAATATGGAAGACTTAAATAGAGTGGCTCATATGAAAATGTAAAAGAAATATGGAAGATACTTGAAGTCACACATGAAGGGAATACACAAGTCAAAGAGATGAAAATAAATATGCTCCTACTTGGCTACGAGCTCTTCACCATGAAGGAAGGTGAAGGAATCATCTCTATATTTGGATAGGTTTATAGAGATTACCAATAGATTGGCTTCATTTGGAAAACTTATTATAGAGAGTGATAGAGTGAAGAAAATTTTGAGATCACTCCCAAAGGAATGAGATGCCATAGGAAATACAATTATGAAGTCCAAAGAATTGAACAAGCTAGAGTTTAGTGCTCTAGTAGGATCACTTTTGAATTATAAGATAGTTCTTAAGTCGAGAGGACTCAAAATCAAGCCTAAGAAAAAAAAGAGAGTGGATTAGCTCTCAAGGTATAACATCCTAAACTAACTATCTTATCGATTGTGTAATTAACATTTTATTAAACTTATAAAATTCGATTACTTTAAAAGCTTTTCATTTAATATCATATATCTATTGTTTTTATTATTTATCTACCATTTATTTACTAATTATAAATCATTTTACTATGAAATAGGTTATAGCATGACCATTGACATGACCTAGAACATGATCCCTATTTTTGTAACACATCCCTTAGGTACGATCTTATGTTAGACTAGCACATCCCCTATTTATGTACAACATGGTCCCTGTGTCAATTGGACACGACCTGGTTATCTTGTTGTGATCATAATTATACTTGAAATCAACCATTAATCAACTAAACACAAAGCCTATTTAATTCTTAATTCTCGAAAATCAAACATACCATAATATCATATCATTAACCAACATAATAATGTATCACAATATCATATGCTCATATCTTCTATATAAGTACTTATTCTAATGTAAGTAGATCATCTAATAAATCATACTATCACACATATCATGTAAAATGTATATATATATATAACATGTATGAAGTGAAGAAAGCAAGTGTAAAGGAGCTGCAACAGACCCATTTGGTAATAAATATCTAAAGGCTCCTATCTAACTACCTGTGTTTGAAACCACAAATTGTATATTTTTATGGGTTACAAACTCAGTGAGTAATCATTTCATAATTAACATAATAATTCATATTTTTATCTGAACATGAAATATGCATATACGTATTATCTTATAAACATTTCACCTGTATCATAAAACATCACATGTAACCATATATAAAATGTTTAACTATCGTCTATGATATCCATTCGTAATCTACAATATACCTATACAGCTCCAACATAACCTGTACACAAATCCAACTGTCTTCTACAAATCCAACTGTCATCCACAAATCCAACAGTTGTCTACAATATACCCGTACATCTCCAATCTCCGACACATATAACATATGATAATAAATTCAATGTATTTTATATGACATTTATGCACATATATTTATATACATATGTACTTGCATATATAATTGTTTTTATATTTCATGTATTCATCATATACTCTATATAAAATCATTAATTTTAGATTTCATATTACATATAAATAATGATATAACTTTAATTACGTGAGCTATATTACTCACCTAGTCTAACTGAGGTGTTAGGAGGTTTTTGGTCTCTAGCTCCGATCCTATCGCCTAATATATCATCCTATACATTCAATAAATCATATATTACTATTTATACATATATTTAATTATGCACTATGTTCCAGTTTCATGGTATGCAACTAAACTCTTCATTTATTTCCTTTTCTCGATTCATTTCCAACATCCCAACTACAATAATTCATTATACTTATAATATTTACTATTAATTTCTACACAATAAAGTTCTTACTTACCTTTCTAAATTCTACATCTTTCTTCCCAAATCCTTCTTCTCAAATCCTTCTTCTTTTCTTTTAGCATTTCCTCTGATTGAAATGGATGAAGAATTGGAAATTAAAGTTTAGGAATGATTTAGGGAGGTCTTTCTGTAGAGTTTTCATATATGAATGCTGGAAATACTACAAAATCTTTATTCTAGCAAGCAGTTACTTCAATTTCCCATGTTTATGATTTTTTGACAGCATAAAATGAATGTGTTTCTTTATGACACATCCCGTGCTAGTCCACAACTACCGTGTTAAACAGCACAACCATTGTGCTCATCATTTCCTAACAACACGCATACTGTATGAACTTACACGATCATACTCATACTTTTTCTAGGAGCACACCCACTATGTTGAGTGGCACACTTGACATATTGAGCACTTGAAATTAACCTATGAAATTTTAGCACTGTTTCATATACATATTCACATATATTCTTAATCGAATGCATTTCTAAACTTAATATAATCAATTTATTCTTAATTTATGTATCTATTTCATTAATTATATGTTATTAGGATAAGGATGTGATACAAAGAATCTAATAAGTAGAGCAATGAGGAGTATGAGGACATTAAATAAGATGAAGAAGTAGCCTTTTATGCCAAACACATGAGACGATACAATTATCTTCTTGAAAGAAGAAGGAGAGACTTGAAAAAAGAATTTAAGGGAAACTTCAAAAGAAACTCATCACCAAATCCAAAGAAGAATGATGACACTTAATAAAATTGTAGAAGGATAGGTCATCATCAAAAGAATTATAGAGTGTCTTCATTAAAGTTCCTACATGAGAAGAAAAAAGAAAAGAACAAAGAGGCATATATTGCTACACAGAGTGATGGAGATGATGATGATGAGAGGAGAGAAGAAAATAACCTTTCACTCATGGTGTTTGAGTCCTATTCAGTCGATGAGGAATGTGAGGTAAGCTTTTCTACTAATGATGATGAATTGCTTGAGGCATTTGAGTCTTTAAAAAATGACTACACTAGTGCTCTTAAGACCAATAAGCAATTAAAGAATAAAATTAAATTATTAGAATTTGAGAATGATGAGTTGCTAAAGAAAATAAATGAATCATTATATCATTCTTATTGCATTATTAAGTATGAGGAGTTGAGAGGTCAATAACATAAGGTGAAAAATGAGCTATGCCATTACAAGGAAATATATTAATGACAATGATAAATTTGAGAAAATTTTTAAAATGCAAAGATACACCTTATCTAAGTGTGGTCTAGGTTGCAAGGAATTTAAAAATGAACAACCCATGATAAACAAGCTAGATCATACTAAAAATAAGTTGAACTTGAAAGTTCCAAAATGTGTTAAATGGTTAAAAGTAGGACATAGTTCATTTTTTTGTCATGCTCTTAGGAGAGCTATTATAATAAAGAAGAATTGGGTTCCAAAATGAACAAATGTGCATGATATTATTTTAATTACTAACCATAATGGCCTTAAATTACCATGGTTACCAATCAAAAGAACTTAAACTTTATGTTGTAGGTACAAACAAAAAATAAAAGCATCTTTAACATGTGGTATGTAGATAGTGTTAGTGTAAGCAAAACCTCAAACATTGTCTTTTAGACTATAACCATAGTTAAAGAAGCACATTTTGTCTTTCTGCTATCTCTGTGTATAAAGATTGATGAAATTCCCTGAATATACATTATGAAGCTTAAGCTGGAATATGTGAGGCATATGTCTTTTGGACCTTGAAGTGACAGATAATATTTTAAACATCCCTAGTCAGTCATTACTATATGAATATTATGCGAATTAAGATTAGCATGCTCTTCATGATTTAGTGTGTTGGTACAATGTACCAGTCAAAAATCATGGATACATGCCTAGGACATGGTATTTAGATTAGATATTGAAATGAGAACACTACATGGTTTTGAGTCATAAGTGGTTCTTATTATGTAAGTCTTGAATTGGAGTTCTTAAACCTAAAATCTCTATAAAACCATAGATGAATTATTGTATACTTTTATATAATCCTAATGTTCCCACAATAAGGGTGACAAGTATGGGCATGTCAGGTATGCATTAGTTTATGTTAAAGTGCATGATGCACTACTTTATGTTAAAGTGCATGAGAGAAGTGAATGGATTACCCACTCTTAAGGAGAGAGAAAATCTCATCGGCCTCTTGGTCAATGAATTGAGATGTGTATGCATACCGATATGTTATAATTTTTTACACTATTTTTTGAACTATTAGTGTCATCGGGATAACTATTTGATTAATGGTGATCAACATTAAGATCCTCATTGTGTTTTCATAATGTGAAAAATGATGACATTGTTAAAGGTTGAGTTCAGATTGATTTGATCAAAGAGAAGATTGTTGAACTGATAAATCAATAACTAAGGGTGAAAATTTTTCACTTAATTAACATATGTGATGTTTAAGATAAGGTACATTATTCATGAAGAAACTCAAGAAACCAATAAATTGAAGAATTTTAGATTAACCTATGTTAGGAGAACAGGTAACGTACGTTGAGGCCTCACCAATGATGTGTCATGTTTGCGATCATCGTTCTGACTAAAATGATAATTTGAAACAAATCTAGGACAGAGAGTAATGTAAGTTACAACTAAAGGCAACATATGTTAATGAATATAATATACGTTAAGGTTGACATAAATGTGCATTAATGAGCCTAACAAAGAATAATGGATAGTTTTTAAAAAGATGAGTAATGACTCTATTTTATTTCTAATGACTCTAAAAGTAAAAGAAGGATATAAAGAACTCAAACGAGTTTCAAAAACAATGTGGAGCACATAGAAAACATTTACAAAGATCAAAATTATCCATCTTGAGAGAAAAACTTATTTGTGTTTAAAGTTTATTCTTATACAACTAAGGGTTATTTGTAAAACCTTGTACACATCTTGTATAAGTTGTAAAGTTCTCACTTATCTTCAAAGTGAATGTTAGAGTTCTCACTTAGCTAGAAAGTGAAGTTAAAGTTCTCACTTAGCTAGAAAGTGAATGTAAGAGTTCTCAATTAGCTAAAAATTGATTGTGTAAAAAGTTCTTGCTGATCTAGAAATTGACTTGAGTGAAGTGGTTGAAGATCCTTAGTAAAGGTACTAAATTAGTGTATTTAGGTTTGTTCGTTCTGAATTACTATAAATTGATTTTATTCTTTATTACTTTTCATTCTCACCACCAAGTGTTCAATCGAATTTTACAAAGAAGCCAAAAAATAAGCATACATGGTTCAACTCACTTCTTGTGTATCTAACAATTGGTAGCAATGTAGAGCCCTTATTTGAAGGCTTTACATTTTAAGGGTACAAGATAAAAAAAAGGCTTCAATCTATGGTAGAAGTAATAAAGTGTATGGGTATGCATGTTACTACCTTTATTTGATGGCTCTAACTATATGATGTGGAAGAAGAAATGATAATTTTAATAAAATCTAAAAATATTGAGTTATGGAAAGTCATTGTCATTGACCCTAGTGTACTAAGGTGAGTTCACAAATGAAGATTGGAAAATTGAGCAAACAAACTCTAAAGCTATACTATTATTATATTGTGCTCTAAATTTGAAGGACTTGAACCTAATAGCCTCTTATGAGAATGCCAAAAAATATGGAAGATGGTTGAGGTAACTCATGAAGGAACTACAAAAGTGAAGGAAACAAATATCAATTTGCACCTTCTTGAATATGAGCTCTTCACCATGAAGGAAGATTAGGGAATCACTTCCATACTATAATAGTTTATGGAGATCACTAAAAAACTTGCTTCATTTGAAAAATTGACCCTTAAAAGTGATGAAGTGAAGAATAATTTAAGGTCACTTCCCAATGAGCGAGATGGCACAGTCACTGCAAACATGATGTCAAAGGACTTGCACTTGAGTTTAGTGTTCTATTGGGATCACTCTTGAACTATAAAAAAACTCAAAACAAGATGTCTCAAGATCAAATCCAAAGACAAGAAGAAGAGTTTGGCATTAAAAACATCCAATGAAGGGTGTGATGAGTAGGACTATAAAATTGAAGATGAAGAAGTTTCTAATTTTACTAGGAATGTGAGAAAGTACAAAACACTATTGGAAAGGAAGAAAGAAAGATTTGAAGAATCATGACACTTATTTCAAATGTGGAAAATTTGGTCGTCACCAAAAATATTGTAGAATTGGCTCTCAAAGCATCATAATGAAAGGGCTAAAGACAAATTTAGATAATCCTACATAGCCACTTAGAGCCATGATGATGAGGATAATATAAAAGAATTAACTAACCTTGCTCTAATGGGACTTGAATCATACTCTAGTGACTTGAATCATACTCTAGTGACAAGGAAAGTGAGGTAAATCATTCTACTATTGAGGATGAGTTACTTAATGCCTTTGAATCTGTAAATGCTAATTATTCTAATGCATTTAAGGCTAACAAGTTATTAAAAAAGAAAAATAGGATGCTAGAAGATGAGAATGATGAATTACTGTAACATCTTGAATTTATTTTAAAATAAAATAAATTATAAAAATTGAAGATTGAATAGACTTTGAATTGAAAATAAAAAGAGAGTAAATTAAAGTGACTTATATGAAATAAACTTAGTTTTTCATGCATATATATGTCAGCATATATATGAGTAATTAAAACAATATACAAATAAGTATGGTGGACATGGTGCATGACATTAAGCACAAGGTGTGCTCGGTTTGGTTTGATCGTGCTAAGGTGGAGAAAAGTAGCACGAACCGTGCTTGGATGTGTGAATCATGCCAGAAAAGAGGTGGCACGAGCTAATGGGCATGTCTAGTGCTAGGATTGAGTGGTTTGTGCCATTAAGATTTAAATGATCTAGTTAATCGAAACTTGTAGTTTACTTACAGGACTTTATAAAAAATACAGAGGAATAACCAAAGAACCCTAGAGAGCAATGGAAAGTTGATTCTTAGCTCAAGATGATGAATTCTCATAGGAAACATTTCTTATACGGTACCCTCTTATTCTTTATGTATTTAATTATATCTCTGTGTTGCTCAGAGTCTTGAGGTGTCAGTTTTGCGATGGAATAGTAATTGCTATCTAGTTGGTTTAGAGAATATGATATTGAGATTTTGAATTGAAGAAAGTTGAGTAGTTTGCTGAATTAAGTAAGATTAATTAGTATATAGAGTTCATAAAGCTATATATATGATTTATTATGATTAAATTCAGATTTGGGAATTTGGAATGTGGACTTGGAGATTTTGGGTTAATAGGGGTTTAGGCGTTTTCTTTTGGAGTTGGGATCGCAGTTAGTTTATTGTCGATTTGACGGAGTTAAGGTAAGTGTTTTAACACTTACTATTGTTGGGTTTGATATTTGTACGATTAATCTTGCTTGATTAATGTATGAATATGTTGAAAACAAATTTATGTGAATTTAAAAATAAGCTTTAGTTTATTAATGAAATTAAAATGAATTAAATAAATGATGAATGATTTTTACAA
>CANYCX012339274.1:0-14691 GCA_948193385.1 Breynia disticha f. nivosa | reverse complement strand
TTATCAAAACAAAAATAATTCTTAACATATTTATCATTTTAGCACATAATCAAAACACATATAATTCTTAACATGTTTATCAATTCAACACATTATCAATTTAGCACATTATCAAAACATATAAACATTTTATCCAACACTTTTAACTTGATTTTTTTCATTATAAGTATTAAGAATATTGTAGTTTGGAGCCTCACGAGGAAATTAGTCGTAATTCCACACGCATTATTATGTCTTAACCAGATCCCCGCGCCGACGAATTGAAGCACGCTCCCAACTAGTCGAGAGAATGATGGTATCAAACATGGAAAGTAAGTACCTTAAATTTATCAATTATGCGTATTTTTAAGATTAATTTTTCTAATCAAAATATTTTTCTAGCGAAATTTCGTGTGGGATCCGAAGAGTTCTGGCGACTTGGCAGACGATAAGGTCATAATTGACTGGGAAAAGCAGGCTGGTCGTAGATACGACAATCTTTTAAACAAGGCGCAAAACGATAAAAAACCCGGCATGGGTCGATTGCCCGACTTAGGACGCATGGATGAAGTATTGGAGTACGCCAGAATACAGAGCAAAGTCAGAAAAGCAGAGGGCGAATCGAGTATCACGACCAGCTCTGCACACTGGGGGATCTATCACACACAACCAGCACCGTAAGAGGATGATATATTTTTCTCTATTTTTAATATTTAAATGCAATATATATAGATAGTATAAATTCTAATTTTAACATTTTTTTAGGAGAAAGGCTCGGGAAAGAGGTTGGTCCGTACGATGTTTTTTTGCGTAAACACACACGTCACGGAGATCTGACCCAGTTTGTTAACAAGCGATCTGGGGAGTTTAGTGTAAGTATTTTTTAATTATTTTTAAATATGTTTTTATGGTTTACTTTATTTATATAATATATATGTATTAATTAACTTTTTTCAACAGGCACGTGTTCAAAACTCCCTTAGTCATCGGTCTTCTGAGGGTAGCACGAGCTTGCAGGACCAGCGCGAGGCGTTAGAGCGACACCAACAAGAGAACAACCGACGATTCGAGGAGATGCAGCGACAGATGGAGAGGTACTTCTCACGTTCACACTTTGATCCCGATGGTCCCACGTCTGATCAGCCACCTCCTTCGTAGTATTTATGTATTATCTGTTTTGTTTTATTTTGTACGAATATTAAACAATATCGGATATTATATATTATATTTTGTATGCACATTAGAATATTTCGGATATTATATATGATATTCTGTTATAATATTTTATATAATATTTCTTTTAATTTTTAAATCATTATTTTTTTTGTTATACTTTCGCGTCCACGTGGACGCCGCGTCAACGTGGACGCCGCGTCAACGTGGACGCCGCGTCAACGTGGACTCCAAAATTTGGCGTCCACGTGCACTCCAAGATTTGGCGTCCACGTGGACGCTAAAATTTAAATTTGCGTCCACTTGGACGCCAAATATTTAGAGTCAAGCGTTTTCACGTCCAATTTTAGCGTCCAAATATTGGACGCTAATTTCACTTAGTGTCCAGATTTTTGCATTTAGAGTCCAAAATTTTGGACTCTAAATGCGCGATTTTTTTGTATTGAATGATCTGTTAAATGCGTATGAATATAAGCATGAGCTTATAATGTAATATGTTTGAACATCGATGTGCACGTTGTGAATGTTCCGTATGTATATGGCGTTGAACTCATATGAGTTACATATGGTGTATGTTTGGTTTATGCCACGAGTTGGTCATATGAGCATGTTGGCTTATTTTGTGATATGATTGTTGTGGAACATTCATGTGCATGTGTTATTGTGGAAATTTGAGATGAGATTGGAAATGCATGGAGTTACATTCACACATATCATTATTGTGTTGGCATGAGCACGCTATAAGTTCATACATTGAGAGAAAGAGAGCTTATGGCTCCCACGTGAAAAGGGAAAGCATGTTGTTCTTCCATATAAAGAAAGAAAAAATTGCCCAAATGAACGTAAAAGAATGGACTTTCTCTTTAATATGAAAACATTGGGGTATTGCCCAAAAAACGCACGACCAAAGTGGACTATCTCTTCGTTATGAAAATAAGGGAGAATTGCCTAAAAGATAAAATGGGAGTGGACTCTCCCTTGAGAAAATAAAAGGCTCCCTTGAGCAAATGTGCTTTGATTAAGTTATGTTGAATGTGCACAATCTTGTATGGTTATGCCTCGTTGTGCCTTGTGATCCGGTGACTTGTTATTGGATGATTGTGCTCTTGTATTTTTATGTTATGGGATGAGTTTTCTGGATATAAGCATAACTTTGCATGGTTATATGGAATGTGTATAATTATTGTATTGTTTATGAAGAGTTGTGATATGTTGGTGAATTGATGTTTAATGAGGGAATGTTAAATGAAAGCGTGTATGATTTTGATATGATTGAATTGGTTAGTTAAGAGACTAATAATGTTGGATTGTGAGGAAATTGATGGATTGCATCATATGTGTTGTTACAATCGAATGTGGAATGGTGTTTGCATATGATCATGAACTAAATGGCTTAATGTATGTGTATAAATGGTGTTATTACTTGGAGTATGATGTATATAAATGAGTATGAGCATGAGTATTATGGTGGGTTATGTTTATAAGTATGAACTATGGAAAGGATAAATGATGTGTCAGTTGATGCTTATATTGTTTAATTTGATCTTGATAAAGTATATTAATCATGTGTTTAATGGACAATTATGGTGATTTGAGGGTACGGAGGAATTTCATGAGAGTTTTGGAGGTTGTTTGACATGTTAAGTGTGGTGGAAAAATGTGTATGTATGATATATAACTCAGAAGTTGGGTAGAATGGTTCTGAACTCCATTAACATGCGTTATTGTTCATAATAACGTATGTTAACCAAGCTAAAACTATGTTACTTGCACTTAACTTACGTTATTCATAACCTGGAAAAAGGTAGAAGCACAACGTACGTTACTCAGGGCGAAACATACGTTATTTTGGTCCAGGAACCTAATTTTTTCCCGAATAACGTACTAACGAATATCTAAAGTCATATAGTGATCTAGGATGGTTCCCTAGTACATAAAACACTTAAATGACTTATTTGTGACATGGATACAGTGAGTCATTAGGGAATTGAGGCGCGAATACAGCATTTGTGTTTCACGAGCACACCAGTATTGGCCAAAGGATCCCTTGCGCACCACCATAACAACACTAGGGTCACTTACTGAGTATTTTTATATACACACCTTTGTTTTGCTCTTGAATATGTGCAGAGCTACAGGTATTAGTGACTGGAGTACGTGATCGGCGAGGCTAAGCAATGCGATACTGAAGGTCGAGCTCCTAGTTGGAATTTGTCTAATGTTGTGTGCCTATACATGTGTTTGTATACGATTGACTTACAAACATTACATGTAAACCGTTTCCCACAGCTTTTGCATATTGAACTTTAATTTGTGTATGGTCACTTTTGTTCTTACTTGATGGTTTTCAAATCTTACTTTTATGGTTTTCTCACTCTCGTATGCTTTCTGTTTTAAAAATAAAAAAATGGTGTGAAAATTGGTATTTATTCAAAAATGAAATCAACGATTTTGGGGTTCACACTCACCTTCTAGCCAAAGTTTGCTGTTTGAATTAAGAGTCACAAATGATCAAAATTAACCTCCAAATGTGGTTCCATCATAGTCACGTTCGTGACACAAAATTAGCTTCACTTTTCCACCTTTGATCAATCACGTTTGCTCCATCTTCACTCCATTCGTGATACAAGTGAGTCATGAACGTGACTCACTTTCTGACCAGCAATTTTAGCCTTGATTTGAGAGTCACGAATTTCATTTTCATGTCTTCAAATGTGGTTGCTTTTGGTCATGACCGTGACCTGCTTTCTTGACAACTTTAAACTGCAAAGATGAGGGTCACAAATGCCAAATTTTCCACATTTTGCTCCAAAATTTACTTGAACTACAAGTCATGTTCCAAGACAAAAAAGTCCTAAAACGTGATGCCAATTAACCATGCTTGTGGTACATCTTATAGCTATCATTTTCCAAATTTTCATGAGTCCTTTTTTCTCCCTTTTCCTTCCGAATTATGGCCCCAACTGTCGCATTTTCAACATGATCTTGGCTCGCAACTCATCCATTGCAAGCACTAATTCATCTTCGAGGGCATCTCCATTTCATTGCTTGCAATGCCATGATTTTGATGCCTATTTTGGCCAATATATTAAGCCCCAAACCAAGCTCAAAGGCTCATGAATCCGCGCTCGAAAATTCTCATATTCACTACCCCTTGACTTCCATCCAAATCTTAGCGAAATTTCCAAAATTCTTGAACGCACATGAATAAAACCATATTTGATCAAAAGCCTTGATAATCACTAGTTTTAATTATCAAAGTATAGCAAAAATCATCATAAATTAGATGGAATGAGTGTGTATAAATGGTCCTATCAAACTCCCCCACACATACTCTTTTGCTTATCCCGAGCAAAAATAAGTGGACAGAGGGACTAAGAGTTTAATCGAAATGCATCTATTGTTTTCAATCATGTTCAAAGTTCCTAATACATAATGGTGAGGTTTCACATGAAATGATCAAGTATTAATGATACCCAAACTTTCCCAAGCAAGCTACTTTACGACTCAAATAGTTAATGGTCGAAATTCTTAAACTCGGTGGTATCCCCATATCAATAAATTTATTAGCATAAAGTACCTTCATACAATCTATAACACAAAGAATAACAAAATCTTACCCTTTTATACTTTTTCCAACATATAATGTTTTTCTTTGCCCTTTTTTCTTTCTTTTGTGCTCTTTTATTTTCAATTTGTTTCCTCGCGAACGCGAAAGTGACCTAGTTTTGGCGCGCACTCTCGATCATTCGGAAACTCTCATTTTCTTTTAGGTTTTCTAGCGATAGCAAAAGTAAAATGCTTTTGGCATGCACTCCCGACCATTCGAATACCTTTCATTCAAATTTCTAAGCACTTTTGAACATTCGCACATTGTTCCTCTTTAATAGGCCAAAATTTCATCAATTCTCTACGCAATAGACGTACTCAATACTTATGCTAATAAAAACTAAACATTTATACCTCCTCAACCAAACTTGGGAACTCTCCCAATCGACCATTCGAGCAAGCCCATCTTAACTTTGCAAGACCAAGTTCAAGGTCCTCAATCGTGTCATGCACCTACACTTAACATTATATACAATTTTCTTTTCCCATGATAATAACACCCCAAAATATCTATTTAATTAAAATTTAAAATAAAATACATAGAAAAATGAGGGAAAATTTTTTGCATTTTATTTTGATAATTAATTAAGTGGAAAAGCTGAGAATTTGTGTCAAATGGGAATTGCAGAATTTAGGAATTATAAATTTTGAGAATTTAGAAGTCAAGATTAGTTTGGGCCGAGTTAGAAGGAGGATAACGAAGTAAGTGGGCCAAGCCCAAGGGAAACCCTAAAAAGCTTTTTCATCCTTCCCTTTTTTCCACCCACTCTCACGTTACTCTCTCATTCTTCCCTCGATTCCCATGCCCTTCCTCCTTTTTCTTCTCTTGGGCCTAAAAACCCCCATTCACCATAAAACCCCAAGTCAAACGGCAACTAGAGAGTCTTCTGGAATCAATTTAGGGATTGCAAATCAAGGTAAGCTCCATTTCTGCTCTCCATTCTCGTTTCCTTGGAAACCCTAGTTTCTAATACCCTTCCATTTTGGCTCCAAATTGAGCAAATGAGGGCTTGTTGGAAATATTAAACCCTCAACTATCCATTATTGCATATCTTTGATGTTAAATCGTGGATTAGGGGCTTTGAGTCGTATAGACAAAGAAGACCCTGCCAATTGACGATTTTGGGAACATAGAAGGTGATTTCACGGAAACAGAGTTCTTATTGCAATTTGTTACTAGGGTAAGTTTATTTGGAGTATATTGAATGTTTTTTAAGTGTTGAGTTGATTAGGTTTTGCAATTGGGGTGATTTCTAAGCAAAGTTAAGAAATTTGTTAGGTTTGAAAGAGGGAAATGTGAATGGACCAACTAATCTAGGGCATTGATGGAGGTTAGGTATGAAGGAAATTAAGAACGGTCATGGTAGGTAGACATTAATGAAGAGGTTGGGGAGAGAGTAATGAACCTAATGTAATATAGGCACATTTCGGCATTTTTCATTCATTTTACATAAATATATATGTGAACATAAAGTGATGTAAATTTATAATTTCAATAATAGGGAATTCGGATCGCGGCGAGGAAGGTCCTCGATCGAGTATGTAGGTGCTTTTTGCGAGGTAAGTAACATGAGCAGAACTTTCTATTATGTATGTATGTATGTATGTTTTTGAGTGTGGGATTGTGGTTTGATTGGAATGTTGATTGTTTTGATATGGTTGTTTGAATGGAATGTAAGAAGAGGAAGTTGGTATTGTGTTTAAATGATCCATGTTCCTGTATGGTATATGTTTGTGCTTGTGTGAATGGTTATATGGAAAACTGAATATGTAACTTAAGTGTTATATGTGATGGTGTGCGTGCTTTGAAATGATAAATGGTGAGTTTTGTGGATGATTGGTTTGAGGATGAGTGCTATGTTATTTCAATATTAATTGGTCATGTTTGCATGTAATGTGAATGATTAGTGGAACTTGTGGATGATTGTTGTGGTACCTATATTGGCTATGTTACATCGATGGTTTATTGTGTTGTGGTTGACATTGTTTGATAATTGTCTAGAGTCACGTGATTGATGTTATATGAGTATATGACATGACCTGGTTGATATGATTTTGGATTGTTTGCATGGCATGAATGGATTAAGGAGTGCATAATTGTTCCATGAAAAAATTCACATGTCCTTCATACATTTGGGGCTCATAGGTAGGCAAATAAGAATGAAATAAAAAGGGCTCTTTGTGAGCAAGAATTAAATAAAAGGGCTCTTTGTGAGCAAGAAAGAGGGAGTGGTTATGGCTCTAGGTGAACAATATTGCGAGTTGTATCTATCAAATGCTACACCGGGGCACAGTGGTAAATAGCTCGAAACACCATAGTGTGTACGAGTGTGCCAACACTATGGGCACATAAGTGTGGAATTGATATGGATCCAAAGTATTATAAACGATACCCCCGGCCGACGAGGCCTGTTTGTAAACATCGAATTGGGGCACTAAGTGTAACATCCTGAAAAATGTTAGAATTCATATATAAGGAAAATATGTCCAAATGGAATCGAATCGGATCGAAACAGATTGAAAAATTGAACAATGTAGCTGACAGACCAGATTAACGTACGTTAATCTAGAAATAACGTACGTTATTCCTTCTGCATCTTCCAGAATGCATTTCCAGATTAACCCACATTAATTTAAAATTAGTGTACGATAACGGAACACAGAACAACTTTTAAAAAGGGTAAAAAACATTCATTTCAACCCAAAAACACTTCTAACCCGTCCCAAAAGTTCTCTCAACTTCCAGATCACTTCCATAAGATCATCTAAACATTAAATCATCCAACAAACACAAGAATTACTGCAGTTTTTCCACAAAATCATGTTCTAAAGGTAATATTCTTCCTTTTAGGTTTTAAAGAAGATTTGCTAATTTTGAGCTGAAATTTATGTGAAAAATGGATGTGTTTGGTATGGTTTTAATGGGTTTTAACTGTAGATCATTAATCTATCAACCAGAAACCATAAAACACAATATTTGAGCATGATCATAGAAATTCAAATTTTTTGAAAACTTGTGAATTCTTGATATTTGGAAAGATAAATGGCTGTAGCAAGTTTGATTGATGATTAGTAACTGATTGGATGATAGAAAACATCAATTGCTTGCCTTAGGAAGAATTGGATACGAAGAAAGCTTACTAAATGTTGATTTTTCGTTGACAATTGGATTTTGATGATTCTAAAGGTAAAATCAATGATGAATTGGTTAAGTAATATCATATTTGTGATTAATTTCGTACATGAGGATTTGTATGACGAGAGATATCATTTTGCGAAGTAGTGTTATTATCAATATTTGCACGTATTTCGAAGTAAATGTCTTACACTTACTAAATTGGTTCGTAATTTATTTGTAATTAAGTTGATTAAGCACAGTAAAGGTATATGCCTATAATGCTATGCTGAGTTGTTAGGTTCTTAGTTGAACCATATTGAATGAGATGATTGATACGAATGTATTGATGAATAATTATACATGTGTGGTATGTTTTGATTGAGATGATATGTTATACCTTTGTGGTATTTGCTTATTGTACGAGTTTGGTATGTTAACTTTGATCTACATATGTAGTCTTCTATACTCTGTGTGAGCTGTACCTGTGTGGATATGATTGCTCTGTGTGAGCTATGCTATGTGCGAGTATGAATGTTATTCATATTGATTACTTTCATACATATATCATAAATCTGTATGACACAAGCCTATGTGCCAATATTGTTCCTGTGTGGATTAAAGGACTGAGCTATGTGCTGTCCTGGACTGAGCTGTGTGCGGTCTGAAACCTCTACTGTGTGGTACAAAGGTGTTCTTTGTGGGCTGAGCTATGTGCAGTCCAGATACCCGGGTCATTCTATGTGGATTTGCATTAGCATTTCATATCATACATTACCTTCATATATGTATGATTGAGGATTGATATGACTAAACCTATGTGGTTCGTATATGTTATCATGTGTGGATGATTACCTGTGTGGTTATATTTGCTATCCTGTGTGGATTATTGATAGCTGTGTGATATAGTACTTATGTATGAAATGTGTTGTGTGCTAAAAGAATGTAGCTTTACGTGAAACGAATAAGGAATACACTATGAAACGATTGAACTAAGGTATAAATTGCTATGCGCTAATTACCTTAAAACAGAATATGCATAGTCTTTTCCGAGAATAGTACATCTTTGTACTGATCAGCACATCATCGTGTTAGATACTAAAGTTGACTATGAATTAACTGGGATTTCACTATAATATTTGACTATTGGGGATGAAGGTATGAACGGTCCTCGTGTTCATCAGCACGCCTGTGCTAACTGGACCCCTGCACTTCATTTAAACTTAAATTGGGTTTACACTTACTGAGTATATCTTTATACTCATACCTTTTCTTTGTTTATATTTTGTGCAGGTATAGCAGGATTGTCGCAAGGAGGATTCGAGCACATACTTCGTAAACATGGATTGTTTGGAAAGGAAGTTTTAAAATAAATGTATTTATTTTTACATTTCAAATTGTATTGTTTAATAACTCTTTTCTATATCCATGTTTATATTGTGATTGATTGGCAAGATTAAAAAAAAATAACTTCACATTTTGAGATTTTAAATTAAAATTAGGAAGGGGTTTCAAATATTCAGAAAATATTGGTTTTAATTTTGAGTCTCACACTAAGGTGCCAATAAAAATGAATTTGATATAGGATCATGGTTATCATACTAGGGAATGCATTAGATATCATGCATTCTCATTGCAATATGTGCAATTAATGTGTGTTGATAAGCATCATGAAGTTGTTGTTGCCGATTTGGTTGTGTTTGTAGATAGGAATTCTTGTGGAATTGAAGTTGATTGTTGGTTAAATGAATGGAGGAAAATATGTATAGGTGCTTTTGGTGTAATGTGTGAATGTTTAAGTATGTGCTAATATATATGAACTCAAGTGTGTCATTGATGGATGATGATGTCGAATATAGATATGTGAATGTGTTAAGACATTGGTTTGGGAATGTGCTTGGAAATTCCTTGTGAAATGTTGACTATGATTGGAGTTAAATTGCTTTGTATGTTGAGGATTGATGTTGCATTCAGTTTGAAAATTTCTAGGCAAAGGTGATAGCTAACCAATGACGTTCGTGACTGTCCTCAGTCACTATCGTGACTGGCATTCTGTACCAAAAGTGATGGTTGTTAGCAACCAGTCATGATCGTGACTGACCTTAGTCATGTTCGTGACTAGTTTTCTTGAGGCCATTCTCATTTTGGAGTGAGCATCACTAACATTACCCAGTGAGTCACGAACGTGACACCCTTTCTGGAAGCCATTTTTTGCTTGAAAACGAGTGTCACGAACGTGACACCACTTCTGTCTTCATTTTTCAAAATTCCAAGGGGTGCCACAAATACCACAAGGAATAACGTTTGTGACTCTCATTCGTGAAAAAAAGTCACGAACGTGATCTTAATTCTGGATTCTTTTTGCCTTATTTTCATGAGTCACGAACGTGACCCTCCTAGTCACGAATGTGACCATGCTTCTGGTCACTAAAAGTCCAACTTAAAAGTGACTCACGAATGATATGTATCAACAGCACCATTCGTGACACAAGTTCCACGAATGTGGTACATGTTTTGGCTAAAACCTTTGAGTTCATATGGTACCAAATGTGTCCAATCAGTTCCATATTTCATACTTAATTGCATCCTCACTAATGTACCCATGTTCTTTATTCATTTCCTTTAGTAAACCTCCATGTGATACAATGGCACTTAGATAAGAGAAGATATAAACAAATGCATTCATATTTGCAAGGTTTAATTACTAAAGCAATACAAAGATATGTGAATTATAAATGGAATTGATGTGTTTTTATTAACTCTATCAAGTGAGTGTGTGAATTGCTTGTGTGAGGTAATGATTGTGAATGTGAAGCTTAGTTATATTGAGAAGTTGCAACCTTGTATGAGACATATGGATATATGTGAATGTGATTTCACTAGGGAAAGTTGTCTATTTCGGTAAGTGTTGCTTATTGAGTTTTAGAACTCACTACGTTTTATGTCTGTCATATTGGCAGGGACTTTAAGGGATTTGACGGGAAGGTGGTAGACTATTTTTCTTGGTACGACTCATACCTGAAGGACGAAAGAACTAAGGTGGGCTGTGCACTAATGTTTAGGTTGAACATGTCATACAGAAGCTTGTATTAAACATTATAGTGCATACATTCATTTTTTCTCGGGTTATAATTGAAATGGAGTCTATATGATTTCTTTTCTTTTATAACCCTATCAATTTTGTAAACATTGTTGATTTTTGGGATATCCCCTCTTAAAATACTATTTAGTTTTATACAAAGTAAAGAAAGGTGTATATTTTACATGTGTTGATGCTTAAAAAGTGTCCTTTCTTGGAACTCTTTTATTTTCAAATTATCATTCAAAAACTTATGATTTTCAAAGTTTGAGTACCACTAGAGGAAAAATAAAAATACGAAAGAAAGTGGTAATCGAATTTGGCGGTCACATTTTGTGGTATCAGAGCCTAGGTTTTTTGAAAACCTCAGCTCCTTAGGTATGGGTCATGAATTATGCACTAATATGTTTTCCTTGATGTTGCATGCTTGCCAAATTTTATGGGGAAAAATGAATGGTTTTAATCATAATGCATTGTTTTGTCATGATTTCCATACTAAAAGTCCCTTTCATTCTTCATTTTTTAGAAATGGAGGAGGGACATGGTGATAGTGCACACTAGGCCACTGATTCTTTAGAGTCGGTATAGAGGAATGCTAATACCCCTAATGTCAACGAGCAAAACTCGTCTAACCCTCAAGCTTATGCTCCACACTTGGTTGTACAACAACTCCTATATCTAATAGGCACAACTATGAGAGATCAACTTCCTAGAGATTAGAGGTTATAGATAGGCCAGAACTATGAGCCAATTAGGAAGCTTAGAGGAAAACCTTTCTCCTGAAACACTGATCCCTCCATTGTTAAAGATTGGATGAGGGACACAAAGAGAGTGTTGTGGAGGATGAACTGTACCTCCGTCTAGAAAGTTCAATATGTTACATCCTTACTAGAGGGTGAAATGATTAATTGGTGGGAGATTGTTCCCGAAAGCTTGAAAAATCATCACACCATGACTTGGGAGGAATTCCAAAAAGGTTTTTCTTGAAAAGTGCACCCCATCAGTGTATAGGAGAGATAAGAAATCAAAATCCTTAAGCTTGAGCAAGGGGATCTCTTAGTGGCCAAGTATAAGGTCAAATTCACACCCCCGCCGAGATATACGCCAGAGGAACTAGCGACAGATGAAGCTAAGAGAGACCGATTTGAGATGGGATTAACGCATGAGATTAGCATCTCGCTACCTACTCAGCTCTACTTACAGCGGCATTGCGAGCAGAGAAGGCTTTTGGGGTAGAGAAGCCTCGGGAGGCCAAGAAGGCTAAGTATGCTAGAAGCTCAGGTTAGGAGAAGAGCTTAAGTTCTCATGGGTCCAGAGTGACCAAAGGATTTGTAGGGAAACCGTGTACCTGGCCTAGTGCGAGAAGTGGGTTCGATGGAAGAAGGAATCCAGGCCCGATCTTCTACTATTGCCAGAAGAAGGGACACCTGGCTAGAGACTGTTATAAGAAGAAGAATGATGAGGCTAGGGCTCAACGGTCTTATAGAAATGTTGGTGATAATCGGACCAGTGCTTGTGGGAGTAGGGGTCGAGGTACTCCTTCTGGGAGGGTTGGATCACACTCTAGAGGTCCTCGGACTAACCAACCACCAGCACCAGTAGCACCTTAGGCCAGAGCCTATGTCATAGCTGAAGGAGATGTTGTGAATGACCTAAACGTCATTTCTGGTACTATTTATATTTTGGGTCTACCTACTTACATTCTTATTGATTCTGGTGCATCCAGCTCATTATTGATTATAAACATGCATTAAAACTGAATATGAAGATAAAAACCTTAGATTGTGTCATAATTGTGACGCCAATTTTTTTCAAAGTTCATTTTTGAATAAAGTTGAAAATTGCACTATATTTTTTTTCTTTTCAAAACATAAATTATATCAATCATAAAATACAAAACATACACCAAATATAGTTTGTAATGCGGAAGTTGTGGAATATCATTTGGAATGACAATTTTATAACACTCATCTATGCTAATAGATACATAGTCAGGCAAACATGCACAAAGACAAACCAACTGGAAGCCCGACCTTCAGTATCGCACCAATAGCCTTGCCGATCATGCAGTCCCGTCCCTGATACCTGTCACTCTACACAGAATCCAGCAAAACACAGGTGAGTATTTATTAAAGACTCAGTAAGGTTGTCCATAAGTGTCGCTATATGTTGGGGCGTAGGGGAGTCCTCGGCTATCCTCCCTAACGGCACCCTGAATCCATGTCACAACAATCATACATGTGTTTATACATTCCCTTTTTTGTGTTTAATGACTAAGATACCATTTTAAATCAGTAGGGTACTTTAGATAGTCGTTAGAACATTATTTGAACCAAAATAAGGTTTCTGCATGAAAATAACGTAGGTATAGGCACAATTAACGTACGTTATTCTTCATTTAGTACCCAGGGTATGAATAACGTATGCCAGGGTGTTTTTAACGTATGTTTAAAGTGATTAGCGTGCGTTATTATTGAAGGCAACATACGTTAACACCTTTAGATCCATTCTGCCCGAACTTTGCAAGTATTATTTTCATACTTACACATGTCTTTTAACATTGGCCATTTCATTAACTCTTAAGGCATGCATACCATCTCATTATACATCCAAATCATTAAGTTTATCCATTTTAAACATGTAATTAACACATTTCCTCAAGTCAAATCGTAATCATAACATTCATTCAACTACAAGGGTACCATTCTATAACTCATACCTTTTTCCAACAACATATCATTATCAAAACAAGCCACCCTCGCATTCTTAACCATTTAACCAAACATATTACATATCATTTAACACAATCATATCAACAATCATTCAACATAGGATCCACATAATCCCCAAGGTCATGACAATAATCATAACCTCCTAATATTCATCCTTCATCATTTCATACATTCATCCATAATCATATTCACATGCACAATTACTTCATTCAATCAACATCCTTCACATAAACATATAACTCAACTAGAGTCCATTTTATAATAACACAAATCATGTTCGTATCATAATCACAAACCACACATATTCATTTTCGCGCAACCAATCATGTCATAATGAAATGAATGAATGCATATGTGATGCTAGTGAATTCTCATACAAATGATGTGCTCCAGAGCCTTAAAACTTAGCAAGGGAGAGACTTAACTCGATCCCCGCTATTTTGGGCAACTTACCCCTCGAATCAATAGAAAGACTCCACTCGATCTCTTTGCGCGCGTGGGCAACTTACCCCCTTTTTCACATTCGAGCCATAAGCTCTTTTTCACATGGCCAACTTACCCGCTTTTCATAATTGAGTCATAAGCTCTTTTTCATCACAATGCATGAACATACAACGTGCTCATGCCAACACAATCATGGTATGTACGAATGCAACTCCATGCATTTCATTTCAACTTTCTCAAATATACATGCACGTGAATGTTTCAACAATCATTCGTATCATAACATAAGCTAACTCGTGGCATAACCCAAACATACAACATTGTAGCTCGAAGGGATTTCATGTAACATTCTGAAAATTTTTCCGTCGATAAATGACGTTTAAATTAATAATTTAAAAGTTACTAAATAAGTTTTATGTATGGTTGATATAAGGTGGATTGGAAAATGAATTAGATAAATAAAACTAATAAATGAATAAAAATTTATTTTCCAGAATAAGGCAGTACGCGGAGTGGAACCATAGAACGCGGATTCGTTCCGACCCCGCGTACTTGTGCGC
>CANYCX012338767.1:0-17218 GCA_948193385.1 Breynia disticha f. nivosa | reverse complement strand
AGAACATGATCATCTACAAAGTACATACTAGTCTTAATTCATTTCTATTCCCATAGAAACAAGTGACTAGGGATATTTAGAATGTTAATCTCATATCTTCCAGGTTCTACTATCAAGGTCCTCAACCTTGATACCTCAAGTGCTTATTTAAGATTCTTGGATATTTTATCAAACACATACCACAAGTTAATATATGATATGATAAAATAATGCCTCATAATTTTATTACTCAATAATAAAAGTTACAGACAATGGATTGGGCTAGGGCTTACACTAACATTTCGAATACTACAACAGCCAAATTACATGTGGCTAGTCAAACTTAGCTTATAAGCTTACTTCAGCTTGATTTTCTCTTATTTTTAGCTTGGATTGGTGTTCTTTCTTGCTGAAATACTCCCTCAATCACTTATAGGGTTTCTAGATGCTTCTTTTTTGTGTTAGCTCTGCAATTTGATAAAACAGTATACTCAGTCGGTTCTGTTTAATATCTACCCAGTTGACATGACATTGGGCATGAGTCGTGCAGTCGTGCTATTTTAGCACGAGTTTCACTTAGGTCGTGGACGGAATCATGCTGATTAATTCCTCAATATGAGGTCGTGCTATTTCCCAGGTATGAGCATGTTGTCGTGCTGTTCAGCAGACATGAGCATGAGGTTGTGCTCAGTCCATGTTCACTGCTATTTTCTGTAGTTATCCGATTCAATTCTGTTTTAGTCTATTTTTCTTATAAAGTAATTCCAATAAATTTTAGGTCATTACACACAATCGATAAAGGAACTCCATGTAATCTCACTATCTCGGCAACATACAAACTAGCAAGTTTATTTAAGGTACCAACTTGTCGTATAGCCAAGAAATGTGCCGATTTAGTCAGAATATCCACTACGACCCAAACGACATCGTGACATCTAAACGTCCCAAGTAATGCCATAATAAAGTACATAGTGATTTTCTCCCATTTTCACTATGGAATCTCTAACGGTATTAACTTTTCAGCTGAAGCTTCATGTTCTGCCTTGATTTACTGACATGATAGACATCTAGCCATGAATTTTGCTATCTCTTGTTTCATATTCATCCACAGTACATATCTCGCATATCTCAATACATTTTAGTATTTCCAGGATGTACTGAATATGGTGAAGAATGTGCATCAATCATCAAACTTTCCTTCAAATTAGCTATGTCTGGAAGGCACAACCGTCCCCTAGTATAACACACCATCATCATCTAACTTGTGAGTTGTATTCACTTTTCCCTTCTCAAATTTCTTCTTAATTCTCATCAAATGATCATTTTCCTTTTGACACTCAACAATCTACTCTCGCATACGAGGTCTCACTCGTATATTAGCCAACATCTGATCCTCAATCAAATCTAACTACACTCTGAGCTTCTGTAATGCAAATAAAGATTCTGCCCTGTAAGCAGCAAAATCCTCATTCCTTTTTCCTTTTCAACTCAAAACATCTGCTACTAAATTTGCCTTCCCTGGATGATACTCAATAGTATAATTATAATATTTTAACAATTCAATCCACCGTCTCTACCTCAGATTCAACTCTCGTTGCATAGTAATATACTTAAGACTTTTGTTATTTGTAAAGATCTGAAACATCTCATCGTACAAGCAATGCCTCCAAACCTTTAGAGTATGAATAATTGCAGCTAACTCCAAATCATGAATAGGATAGTTAACCTCGTGTGGTCTCAACTGTTGCAAAGTATAAGTAATCACTTACCCGTTCTACATTAGAACTCCACTTAATGCTTCTCATAATGCATTTGTATATACTATAAATCTACCTCCTTGGGTCGGTAATATCAGAACTGGAACCTCTACTAACCTGTTCTTCAGCTTTTGAAAACTGTTTTGACATTTTTCATCCCAAATGAATGGAGTGTTCTTCTGTAATAAAGAAGTCATCGATCTAGCCAACCTCAAGAAATCCTCAATAAACCTCCTGTTATAATCTGCTAGACCTAAGAAACTCTGCACCTCTATCTTATTTTCAGGAGCTTCCCACTCTTGTACTACTTTGATCTTACTAGGATTTGACTTAACATCCTCTGTCAAAATCACATGGCCTAAGAAAACTACTCCTGCCATTCAGAACTCACATTTTCTGAACTTAGCATATAACTCTTTTGCTTTCAACAATTCCAACACGATTAGGAGATGTTCCTCGTGTTCCTTCCTATCTCTTGAATATACCAGAACATCATCAATGAAAACTAACATAAACTGATCTAAGTACAGCTAAAACAAGTTATTCATCATAGCCATTAAAGTTGTTGGCGCATTAGTCAACTTGAATGGCATTACTGTAAACTCAAAATGACCATATTGAGTCGTGAATATCGTCTTCGAAATAGAATTCTCCTCTACCCTCAGCTGCCAATACCCAAACCTCAAATTGATTTTGGAAAACACAGTCACTCCCCTCAAATGGTCAATCAAATCTTCTATTTGTGGCAATAAATACTTGTTCTTCACTGTCACCTTATTCAATTAACGATAGTTAATACACAATTGCATACTTTCATCTTTCTTCTGTACAAACAACATTGGTGCGCCCTAAGGTGATATACTTAGCCTAATGAATCCATTATCCAACAGCTCCTCTAGTTGTCTCTTTAGCTCCTGTAGCTCTACAACTGTCATTTTGTATGGTGCTATAGATACTGGTGCTGGACCTAGTACTGTCTCAATCTTGAAATTTATTTCTCGCTGTAGTAGTAATCCTGGTAACTCCTCAAGAAATACCTCTAAATACTCCTTTACTATCTCCACATATTTCACCTCCAACTTTACCTTATTCAGATCTGTTACACAAGTTGAGAAAGCTTTGCACCCGTCTCTCATTAGTTTAGTGGCTATCACTATTGAAATCAAACAGGAAGGTATAACATTCTACTCACCTACTAACAACACTTTTCTCTCACCTTCAACTTCTACTATTACCTCTTTTGCATAGAAATTAACCATTGCTTGATTTCTAGATAGCCAGCCCATCCCTAGGATAATCCCAAAATCTGCCATCTTTAGAATAATTAAGTCTGCCATATATGCCAGCTAGCCAATTTTGAGCTCACAATTCCTCAGCATATGATTCATTATTACTGTCCCTCCTGCTGGCATAGAAACTGCGACTACATACCCCAAAAGCTCTACACTACCCCCTATCTACTCTACCACAGTCTCGCTCATAAATGAAAAAGTATAGCTTGGATCAATCAATAGTAATGTATCATATGTAAAGATGGAAACTGTACTAGTGATGACGTTCAGATTCGTTGCTGCCTCATTTTTTGTCATGATATAAACTCGATCCTGAGGTGTTATACCGGCCTATGAAGTTGCTCCACCTTTGGAGGCTGCCCCTCCTCTCGAGATAGTACCTGTAGCTCGTCCACCTCTCCCTTAACCACCACCAGTCGATGTAGTTGCTTTATTATCTCCTACACTACTCTGTTTGGAGAAAACTCCTCCCTATGGCTCTCTCCTCTCTGGACAATCTCTAGTAAAATATCTTGACTGATTGTAGTTATATCAAATAGAATAAGTATCTCTGCCCGTATGAGTACTTGTTCCTCGACTCTAGGAAATAGGTGGCCTAGTAGAATGGCTCCTCCCACCTCCTACTCCTTTGGACTATCTGCTACCCCCGCCTGTACCGCAAGAAGCTCTATAATCAACTCTCTAGCATCCCCCTATAGAACTGGAACTGCTAGAAACCTTCTGCCTCTTGCTCTCTCTTTTGCCCTCCTTAGTAAGTAACTCCTTTGTCCAGATAACAGTCTCAAGCGAACTCTCAGAACTAGGTGGCTTCATAGCAATTCGAGTAAAAATATTAAATCACAACCCTCGCTCAAATTTGTTTCTCTTCTGCTGATTTGTGGCCACATCCTCTAACGTATATCTAAAAAGTTTGGTAAACTGTGCCTCATATTTAGTAACTGTCATCTCCTTCTATTTTAGATCGAGAAACTCAATCTTCTTCGTTGTCTAATAAAGTGAAGGAGTATACTTATCTACAAATTTCTTAAAAAAAGCATCCCAAGTTAAAGTAGGAGGATCATTCTGACTATTCAGAATAGCTTCCCACTAGTTCCAAGCATCCTTTTCAAGAAGTGAAGTAGTATATCTCAATTTCTGCTTCAGAGTACACTGCATACGATTTAGGATTCGTTCGATGTGTCTGAGCCAGTCCTTCTCCTCCGTAGGATCAGTAGTGCCGTCAAAAGTTTTGGCTTGCTTTCTTACTTCACCAAAATTGCGATCTATATTTAAACCCTGTTGACTCCCAAATGCTCCCTGACTTCTCATCATTTTTTGCATCATCTCCCAGAAAACAGCATAAGCAGGATCATAAAGTGGTACATTAGCTTGTGCATGCTACTCATTAGGTGTTGGAAGGATCCCTGCTTCTGCACCAACTCTCTCGACTCAGTAGTGTCGCGCGATACATCGTCAATAAGCTCCATCCTGTAAAAATCAAGTTTCAAACCCTTTAGTTTTGCAGAATATGATGCAATGAAAATAATTTTTTTGGCACAGTCTACGGGGAATCTAATCCCTGCTCTGATACCACTAAATGTCAGGCCCAATATTATAAATCTCATTTCATATATTTTAAAATTTTCTGCAAATATTTTTGTTTTAAATTGGTTTTCATAAATCAAACCAATAAGAACAAAAAAATAATATCAGAATGCAGAAGTTGTAACATATTTTGAAAACAAACCAAAAAGCATGTAGATAATACGTACAAAGTATGTACAAAATACAAAATCAAAAGTCTCAAAAATCTAGGAGCCATAACCTCGCTGCTCGTATAGCACTGCTCACAATCCACCGCGAATCTCCAAGTCAGCAGCTATCAATGATTTGCACAACATCACAATTTCACACACACACTTGCGTAATTTTAGTTACTTAGTAAGTGCTTTTACAAACTTACCAAAATAGTTAATGCATAAGTAATCATTTCTTATTACAATTTATGTACATTATGCGATAGGGATGACTGCCCTATATAATCTCTACTCAAAACTGTTCTTAAATTTTGTTTTACAATATGTTTAGCAAGTTTTCCAGGTAGCACGGTCGTGCCAATTTGAGCACAGGGTCGTGCTTATCATCAATGCTAGCGTAAGCATTTAAACACAAATTCATCAATTTTCCTTCTATTTTTTGAAATTCATAACCATAGTTCATAATTTTACTCAAAACCAAGTTTACAAACTTACCTTAGTGTAGTTAACTCTAAGTTTGCAAGAAACTAGGTTCCTCCTTGCTTAGACACACTGTCCAATACCTTTGTAGTTTCTCAAAAGTGCTCTCATATGTTCTTATTTGTTTTCTCTACTCATGAATAAAACAGTGTCAATCGATTCTATTTTAAACTTCCCAGCCGACCCGCCCTTAAGCATAGGTTGTGCACGAAGTCGTGTTGTGCCTTTTTTGCATGAGTTTTATTCTACTCGTGCACGAGTCGTGCTGATTACCTTTCAGCAGGGATGAGCACGCCTTTCGACATGGTCGTGCCTCGCCTGTGCTCATCTGCTGTTTTCAGCAACTTTGTGATTTTCATTCCAATATGATTCTGTTGTAATCTATTTTCCTTATAGATTAATTCTAACAATTTTTAGGGCATTACAACACATTTAATCATCAAGATTGTTCACATAGAATTTGGATATGGTTCAATTCGATATGCTCCTATTTACTTGGTTAGGAATAAATAACAACTCCTTGGACAACATTTCTTTTAGTTGACTAAAATTAAAGTTACTAAGGTTAGATTTCATATAAACACTTAACTTTTGATCACTATACATTTATGTATCTTTATATGGTCAATAGGCATTAATCCTAAGATGTAATGATACATGCATAGATACTAGTAATTGCATTTATTCTTGAACCTAGTAAGTCATGTGGATAATGAAACACTTTTATGTCACATCATATAAAAATTATGGTTTAAGTTATATTGAAATCTTTTTGTATCGTCTAAATTAGGCATTTCCTTATTCAAAGGGTTCAAAAGCTCTTAATTCGCATCTTTTATTAGAAAAATATTATTTTCAGTCTATGTGATTGTAATTTCTAGCTTGACCAAACAAATTTGTCTAACTCAACAAATCAAATTTAAAAGCAACATATAGTATTTATAACGTACTAAATAATCATTTATAAATAAACAATAAACTTAATTTATTATTTTGTCCTTACTTTCTCTAACTTTAGGTTATAATGAGTATAACTAAGGGTGACATCCTACGTATGAGCATTACCATGTGTTAGAGGCTCATTTAATCTTTAGGGCATTTTACCATATTAGTATAAGGGAAAAAAATAATCTTAAATAATGGTAGGTTTAAATGAAATTCTTAAATTATGGTGGTTTTAAAGAAAATTCACAAGTTATGGTTCTTTTGGTTATGAGAAGTGACATTTCAAAGGTAAGTGGTGTGACATGTCACTTCTCATTATTAAAATATAAGTTAATGTAATAAATGATTAACTAATGATAATGGTAATGATTAAAAAATAATTTAATAATTTAGACCAATCATGAATGATAATCAAATGATGAAATAATATGATTAATAATTATATGGATAAATTTTATAAATAATAAGAAAATATTTAAAATTTTAAAATTAATATATAAATAAATTAATTATATTTGATAATTAAAAATTTAATTTATATATGTAATTTCATTAAATTATTCATAAATTGAAATAAAATATTGATAATATAATCAATTATATGAATAAAAATTATTCATTGTTGTGGAACATTAGTGCTTTACAAATTTTTAGGAGAGTGCTACATGTTGTTGTGTCGTCAGACCTATGAATTACAATTCTAAGACCAGTACCATGTCATTGTTAACACCAAGTGTTGTATATTTCAATTTATTCTAGCCCTGGTTGGCAAAGAGACTAGTGTAAATCTTGTTTGGGGTCTCGAGTAGCAATATGATATTGATGGCCAGCAAATGAATGAGGTTTGTGCATAGCCATAAGAAAAGAGTGAAAATACTATCGATGAGAAAAAGAACTGGTCAGATGGAATTGCTATGGTGGCCTCATATAACTTGGAAATTGAGTAGTTGCTGTTGATACCTAAGTTGTAAAGGGGTGTGATGCTGAAGAACTAGCGTTGTCAAATGTCAGATGAAAAGACTGATATTATTGTTGTAGGATATTTTGATAGGGACTTGTGCCTATCAAAAATTTTAGAGTAGAATATTTATGGGAGGTTGTTGCACGTTGAGATGAACCTGCATCATTAATGGTAGGTGATACACTAATACTCCAAACTAATGAAGAGAGAAAGGAGGCAACATTGGATCACACCGCGGTTGAGTTGGGTATTAGAACATCAACATGGTGCCTATATTCACGATGCACACTCGGCTAAGCATGAAGAGCCTTATGGTATTGTAAATTTTCTTCATGATGTTCATATGGAGGCTAAATTATTGCACGTCTTACATTTGCTCGTGCTAATTGGGTAGTCTATGCAATGAGACCGACATCTTCAACATTGGTAGCCATTGTAATGTGCTCAATAATTTAATCCTATTAAAATTGTTTAGAAAAATATAAGGTTATTAAATATAATCATTGAAGTGCGAGAATGTAAGTAAAAAAGTAATACAATCCCGTCGCTCCTATTGAAGCCTTGGAAATTGGATCCAACGTTGAGTAATTTTGAGATACCACTCCATATATCGAATATGGAAAGGTATGGTCAATGGCATCATACGACCTCCCTGAATATACCTTGTATGGTCACGCCACTATTGAATCAATGGAGCATGAAATTCAATTGAATTATGTGGAGACTATGTAAGTCCAAGTGATGAAGCTGCTCAACATCTTTTGGATCACGTGGAATTTGTTAAGGGAACCCAAATTATCTCCTGACTTTATCAGTTAGGTGCCACTCAACAATGTAGATACATATAAGAGGTACCAAAGTTGTCCATATGTTTTGAACACTAAGACAATATTCATGGAGGTTGGTGAGAATGTAGTTGTTGTAAGACACACAAATAATTTATAAAATTGAAAATAAATGGTTTATAGATATGCATTAATATATGTTGGTTATAATTTTTAAAAAATATTCTTAAATCATCTGGCCGCGCTGTATCTAAGGCACGACGTATATGGACAAGTGTGTGGACAAAATTTGAGTGTTGCTTCGTTCATGGTACCATCCACAAAAAAAGATTATATTAAAATAATATTCAATTAAATAGTTAGAACAAAAATATGAAATATTAATATTACCTTCCTGTAAGTGGTGCATAATAAGGTAAACTAATGTCTGCAATCGAGAGAGAAATAAATGGGAACTTATCTAACGCCCAAACTAGTAGCAAAAAATAGGGGTCCTTTTATTTGTGACACCAATGGAAATCGACATGCCAAGCATAGCTCTGTATACAAATGTGTAGACACCAATGGAAATCGACATGCCAAACATAGCTTTGTATACAAATGTGTCATTCATGCTGACCCCCTTACTGAGTCATCCCATCAAATCAGAGAGATATGGTAGCACATGCAAGCTAACCCTGTTTGTATCCTTAGTTGAGTAGATGTAGCCACCAATTAGCCTCAATAAATAAGCTCACGTGAAATATATTATTTTTTTCTCTATTGCAGCTTGTGTTGGCATAGGGAACTTATTAACCAACCAAGTCGAAGTAAATTGCCTTTAAGGGCTCTCTCTGGGGGAATACAACATAATAGATTCTAACACATAACCAACAATCCATATGGGACACGAAAGATCAATGGTTCCCTATCAATGCGTAAGCCTGTTTGTGTGGCAATGTCTTGTAGGGTAACTGTATACTTATCCTCGAGAATACAGAAGGTGTGTATTTTTGGACACCATCTCTCAATTAAAGCTGTTATAAAATGATGGCCTATATGAAAAAATCCAGTATGCGATAATCCATAAAATTCAGCATACTGTAAAAGTTGGATAACTCGAGGATTCATTTGAGTTACATCATCATTACATGTTGATATGTTACGTATACATTCAATAGTTTCCGGGGCAGCTTATAAGATAAAATAAAAAACATTATATGGATAAATGAAGTTAATGAAAAAAATACAATGATCATTAATAAATATACTTCGTCTATGTAAAATCAAATAATTGTTTAGTGATGTCCTGATTGCAATGTCAATTGGTTCGGGATGAATGTAATCTTGTTGGAAGCCATAACTAAATTGGAGTTATTTTAAAAATAATAGTTAAATTTGTAATAACAAATGGGAGTCATTAGAAAAAAGAAATTAAAATATATAATAACAAATAGGAGAAAATATTCATGAAGACATTCAATTATACATTAATCAGTACAATCCATTTCATGAAGACATTCATGAAGACATTAATAGAGAAAAGAAAGCAAAATTCATATTGTGTCACAAGCACACGTTCTAATTTTATGCCCAATTTTCCCGAATTTGGAGAAAAATATTATTCCAAGCTGACCACCCCAATTCGTTTCATTGAGATACTGAGTTGAATTTGCACGTTTCCACTTCGAATTAGGCATAATTCTTAGGAAATTAGATGATGGTCAGTATAGAGTCTAGCAGAGGAATAAAACAAGAATATCATAATTTCAATTGTTGTGCTATTGTGAAAAAGTGGGATATGTACTATGTGTAATCAGTATTATTTGTCATATATCCAATAATGACATGACTATAGGGTATCTTTCTTTGTTGAAACTTATTGCATGTGCACTTACCCTCCTTCAAGTTTATGATTTGTACATTACCACCCTTCCTCGTCATATTATTTTAGGTTGTTGTTATTGTTGCCTCTTCATTTTTTCCATATGTTGAACAAATTCACCAACTGGATAAATAACATCTTCATCATTGAAGTAATTGGTAAATATCTAAGTTTCTTAATCATTGAATTGTACAACTTAGCATAATTCATTGTCATGATGTCATGCCTAAACCCATTGTAATGTGCCAGTGACAATTTTCCTTGTTAATTTCACATAGCCAATCATATGTGTCTCTATGTCATAAACGAAGTCTTTTCATCATTGTTGCAAACCTTTTCTTCTATGGTTAAGGACCTGCACAAAGTGACAATTACAAAATGTGGTAAAAAGAAAACCATTAATTTTGTAACAACTATTACGAAGTTGTTACCTAATTTATCAATGATATTCTTTAGGTACTTGTTCTTGAACTTTGTATTATAATTATTGGTGATGAGTTGAATGCAAAAGTGGTGAGGATTACTACTATACATAGAAGTTTGCATTGTATTTATAATCTCTTTGTGGTACGCAGAAATAATGCCAACGTCATTTGGATAAGTTTTCTCATCAATAATAACATACCTTAACATTTTCATGAAATACACAATTATCATTATTTGGTTTATACACAATTACAAATGCAACTGGAAATATTTTACCTTCATCATAAATTGCTTTTGTTGTAAAAAATGATCTTGTATTTTCCACAAAAGAATGTTCCATCCATGCAAAGAACCAACATTAAAAGTTTGAAAACTTCTATGCATGGCTTGTATGCACAAATCATACGTTGAAAAATACAAATATTTGAGACAAGTCTGTTGTTCTGAATAAATTCATCATGCTTTACGTCCTAAATAGAACCAACATTGAATGATTTTACTGCATTAATGAAAAGAAATAACTCATTCAAATTCTCATCCCAATCACAAAAATGATATTGAATAGCTATTTTCTTTTCCATCCAAACACGTTTGTATGATGAATCAACACCAAACCTTTGAGCCATATAATTTCTTAGTGCACCTACTTGAATATTTGGTTATTTTTCTATTAAAGCAAAAACAACAAAGAAATCAAATCAGAGTCCAAATTCCTCAGCAAAGCTCAATTTGATAACATTACACACGCATGTGGATCAGAATATTTAGTCATAGTCTATAAACCAAAAGATCTTTTTTCTATGGCGCGCAATCTCCACTTACATCCTTGCCTAATATGACACTTAACCACAATAATATTATGTCTAGCTTCCTCCAATCAAAATTCTAATTTTCTTTAGATAGAATATAACTTAGCAACCATTTTTACTTGATCTCGTGAGCGAAAAATCATACCTGTCTTGAAATCCAACCCAGAGTGCCACAATTCATCAATTGAAAGTTTCATAGAACTATCATTGGTCATTTCTTCAATGTTCATCGAGTGGTATGTTGAATAATCCAGAGTTCTACTTTCATTCTCAACATATTCATCAAGAAAACATTCCCACCAGAAAGCACCAATGATAAGTTATCCTCATCATATTCATAGTCATAAAAATGCTCTTCTTCATATCCTCTTCCTCATCTTCATCTACATATTCTTCCTCCTCATCTTCACCACATTCATCACCCTCGTCTTGTTCATCCTCATCTTCTTTTTATTGATCTTTGCCACATTCATCTTCCTCATCTTCACCAGATTCAAAGTTAGTTTGGATATGCATATACCCACATTGATCAACATCTACAAACAACTCTACAAATTGTAATTGTTGAAATTGACTCATCATTCTATACATATTTTTCAAAGTACTATTGTTATAAATTTGCACCAACCTAATGCAAACCTTCCATTTTCAACCAACATTAGATTTCTCAAATTTATTGAATTAACTACAATATTGGATTCAATTATATCTCTAACAATGCAAATAAAACACCAAAGTACAACAACTCCCTATCTAGTTCCATAGTTGTAGACATCCCACCAACATAACTAAATCCCCCATGCCCATTTACGATATTCCTTTCCCAGTAAATTGCTAAAGATAGCGCCATTTATAAATTTAGTCAATCTAGTAATGAATTATCACTCTATAGTTAGATGATAATTCTATAGTGACTATAAGATACAAAGGCATAATGTTTTTCTATTATTAAAACTAACTCATTTTCTAATATTGAAATTATTATTTTGAATAAATAAATTCATTTATTTCAACTATTATTTTATATTATTTTAAGCCTTTAAATAAATAATATTTTCATGCAAAAATATGTGATGAAACTTCAAAATTGAAACTTCATATTTTTGTAGAAAATTAATTAATATTTTATGATATGTAGACATGAGAGTAAAAGCAAAACGAAGGAGGAAGTAGGACTTGAAAGAAAAAAGAAAAGAAAATTGTGTTTGTTAAAATAAAGTGAAGGAGAAGTTTGCAATGAAGGAAGGTTGAAGTAGTGTGAGCAAAAATAAAATGAAGCAGACTATGCATATTTATTCATTCTCAACAAGCTTCCCCTTCCTTTCCAACCAACTAATCCTAATACATTCAACATAAAAAAATAAGTCTCGTTACACATAAAAATAGAAGTCTATGTTGTTTTATATTTTTATCTACCAACTAGGCCCCCCATGAGTAGTATAAATTCAATGGTAAAAGAAGTGTTCCTATCAATCAACCAAACCTCCCATTAACGTCTCAACAAGCATTCACATGGTCAATAGTCAAACATTCAAAGTAGCTCAAATAAGTACGAGTATGTTGCACTTTAAGGGGACAACCTCTACTCCGCACCTATGTTGAAACACCCTAAAATAATTAACATATAACTCATATAATTTAACTTATAATGCAAAAGTATTTAAAAATATCTGGCTGTAGAGAGAGGAAGTGTTGAGGAGCGGCAACTGACCCGCTTGCTGAACTATCTTCTATTACCTATTCCTGAAACAAAAATCGCAGTTGAATGAGTTGCGGGATCAATGGGTAATCATCTATGTTTACTTATCATCTTTTAATTTTATTTGTTCATTTAATTCTGTAATTCTATTTATATACATGAGGACATGTATATATTGTCATATATATACTTTTTTTGTTTTCTGTATTCTTTATTTTGTATTCTTTAATAAATATGAGCATATGAACATGTAAATTGTGTTGTATTATACTTTACTGTGTGTACTGTGTTGTACTATACTGTACTATACTGTGTTGTGCCATACATACGTCTCCAATACTACACTGTGTTATGTTAAACTACGACTATACAACCGCCTCCATTAATTAATCATCTCTGGTCACCACCTTTATCATAACCATCCCCTAGCATCACCTCTAACTATGTCACCACCACTATCATGTGTATCATGTGACTATGTTTTCATATGACTGTGAAATCATATGATTATATTTTCATGTGTTCTTATATCATTTGTATAATTTCATATGTATTCTATTAGTTGTATTTATTGGAATACGATCATATATCTATGAATTCTGTGAAGTCATGGAAGATCATGTACTTCCTTTAACATATCTACCATTTTGGGTTTTATTTAAACTTATATTCTTATTTCCTTATTTATGTTTTCATCTGTACAACTTAATTTTGTATCTGTGCTTTCTTAGGATCTTTCCTATGATTTCATCTATAATTGCATTTGTTCTATCAACTTATAAATCATATACTCTATTAACAATATCCACACTCTAACAATTCTAATAATTCACATAAAACTGTATTTAAAATTAGGTCTGGATTACTCACCCGTATATCCATATTTCCCTAGATCATTGAAACTCCAATCCTGATCTATTTTCATCATGGATTTCTTGTATTGACTATACCAATCAATGCCTTGCTCGCTCCTACAACGGGTACATGTTTCCAGCTTAATTCCTAGCTTAATCACTTAAATCTCTCTGTTTTTCTCTCAATATCTCTTTATTTTCTCTATGCTCTCTATTTTTGTTTCTTTTCCTTTTCTATTCTGTTTTCTGCCCAAAATGGACTTATATATGAATGCTGATGGTCAACACATCCTCCTGCACGTTGTTCAGCACGACTCGGGCCGAATATGGAGTTTCCACCTCCTGCTTCAATTTCTAACATTTTTTGCATGTTCAACAACTCAGCATGCCCTATGCTGATATTGGCATAACCGTGGAAGTGTCCAAAAAATTTTTTTCTCATTTTTTAGCATGATCGTGCTCATATACTTTTCCAATAACACGTTGTCCGTGTTGCCAGCATGCCCACAGTGCCGTTCTTTTAACCAATTTTGCATTCAAACTTCATTTCTTTATAGCCAATCCTTAATTATGATTTATTCATTTAATCATTTCACTCATTACAACATTTTAGGATGAGGATGTTACAAATCTCCCCTCTTTAAATAATTTTGTCCTTGAAATTCCTATTTATATACTATTTCAGATTCATACATCTAAAATTTGATTCTCGTATGATCATCTATACAATCAAGCTCACATCTTCTCTTTATACTTCATACATATTCTATGAGAATATTAGTATAACCACCAATGCTATTACCATCACTTCCAATTCAAATACTTATCACTGCTATAACATATTCCAAATCAAATGCTGAATAATCTATTTCATATCACCATACGCCTCTAACATATATTTCATTTTAAAAATCATTCCAGATTCATACTAGAGAAAATTCTCTATCATGTGAATTTGTTTTCCATCATTTATACATATCATCTTCTAATAATGATAACCTATAGTACAATCTGTATTTTGATGCTACTTGCACCATATCATAAACTCTTTCTGTTCTTTCTAATCAATATTTAGCTAATGCTGAATCTGTTCTTAAATTTAATCTATAAAATTCTTAAATCTTATCAGTGATAAACTTACTAATGATCCTCTATATACACTGTAGGTACACTGATTACTATCATTGAAGTTCTGAATCATATAATTCCAAATCATTTATGCTTTTTCCTATAGCATAGCGATCCGTTACTTACTCACTCTCTGGTAACTATTGTAACTATGTCATATCAGATCACAATGCACACAATTACCTATGTATTACTATCCAGGGATCATATCCTTGCTCTGATACGAAAATGAAATACCATAAACTAATTAACATTTTACTCATATAATTTAACTTATAATGCAAAAACGTTTAAAAATGTTTGTCTGTAGAGAGAGGAAGTGCTGAGGAGCGACAACTGACCCACTTGTTATACTATCTTCTAGTACCTATTCCTGAACAAAAATTGCAGTTGAATGAGTTGTAGGCTTAGTGAGTAATATCTATATTTACTTATCATCTTTTACTCTTATTTGTTCCTTTAATTTGGTAATTCTATTTATATACATGATGACACATATATCTTCTCATTTGTATCCTTTTTTGTATTTTGTATTCTTTATTTTGACTTCTTTAATGTATATGACCATGTGAACATGTAAACTGTGCTGCATTATCCTTTACTGTGTATACTATGTTATATTGTTTTGTGCTATACATCCGTTTCCAATACTACATCGTGCTATGCTAAACTATGACTATACAACCGTCTCCATTAATCAACTGTCTCCAATAGACAACCATCTCTATTAATCAATCGTCTCCAATCACCACTGTTATCATAACCATCCCCTAGCATCACCTCTATCTATGTCACCACCACTATCATATGTATCATGTATGTTGTGTATCATGTGACTATGTAATCATATGACTATGTTTTCATATGACTGTGAAATCATATGACTGTATTTTTATGTGTTCTTATATCATTTGTTTAATTTCATATGTATTATGTTAATTGTATTTATTAGAATATGATCTTATATCTATGAATTTTGTGATGTCATGAAAGATCATGTACTTCCTTTAGCATAACTGTCATTCTGGGTTTCATTTAAACTTATATTCTTATTTCCTTATTTATGTTTTCATCTGTATAACTTAATTTTGCATATGTTGCGTTCTTAGGATCTTTCCTAGGATTTCATCTATAATTACATCTCTTCTATCAACATATAAATCATATGCTCTATCAGCAATATCCACAGTCTAGGAATTCTAATAATTCACATAAAACTGTCTTTATAATTAAGTCTGGATTACTCACCTGTATATCCGTATTTTCCTACCTCTAATCCTGATTTGTTTTCATTGTGGATTTCTGGTATTAACTATACCGATCGATACCCTGCTCACTCCTATGATTGGGTACATGTTTCCAGCTTAATTCCTAGCTTAATCACTTAAATCTCTCTGTTTTTCTCTCAATATCTCTCTCGATTTTCTCCCTGCTTTATATTTTTTTATCTTTTCCTTTTCTGTTCTATTTTCTACCCTAAATGGACTTATATATGAATGTTGATAGTCAACACGTCCTCCAGCATGCTCTTCAGCACATCCTGTTTTGAATACAGACTTTCCACGTCCTGCTTCAATTTCCAATATTTTATTGCATGTTCAACAGCTCAGCATGCCCTGTATTGATATTGGCACGAACGTGTCAGTGTCCAAACATATTTTATGCTAATTTTCAAGCATGATCGTGCTCATATACTTTTCCAGTAACACGCTGCTCGTGTTGCCAGCACGTCCATCGTGTCATTCGTTTGTTTTCTAACCAATTTTGCATTCAAACTTCATTTTGTCATAACCTATCCTTAATTATAATTTATTCATTTAATCATTTCACTAATTATGGGGTCCTGTTTGAGGATGAGGATGTTACATACGTGGCACAGAATGCATTACTCTATAACATATGGTGGCAAAATACATTGTTTTGCAGCCATGCAATGTGAAATATATATTTTTGCATCCATGTATAGCAGAATAGCCTATTATGCACAGCATGGACACAAATTAATGCTTTCTCTGCACCTTTTGACTGCGGAATGCCCACAAACCACCATAAATCCAAAAAAAGTTCTTGTCGCCACAGATTGAGAATATACATTTTATATGTTACTATTTTAGAAAAATGCCCCAGTCCTGAAGTTAATTTATGATTCAAAATAATCAATGCTCTAGTTATTTTGTTCTAAATCATTACTTCTTAATTCTGTTCATTATGTTATTCCTTTAGTTATTATAATGCTCAATAACTAAAGAAATATACCTAGATTAATCAATTATGAAAATTAATTATGCTTTTCGTAAGGCTTGGTAGTAGTCACTTTAGAAAGCTAGTTCCTTGCCTTTGGGAAGTCAAGACTGTCTTTTCCATCTTTCCCATCGGGATGTCAAAAAAATTCCATCTATCCTTGCTCCTTGCTCAACCAGAATCCGCCGCACTATTGGGGTAACTTGAATCTAGGTAAGAATAATAGTTTTTCGTACCGACAAAAGCATACTATGAAAAATCT
>CANYCX012338547.1:0-10646 GCA_948193385.1 Breynia disticha f. nivosa | reverse complement strand
ATGTAACAATCCATACATTCCTATAATGTATGCACATTCATTCAACATTCACCTCATATATTTTATATATAAGGATTTATCAACATTTTCATTTCATTTTCATTGAATATCATACATTCATATAATCATATGCAAAATTAGCTCAAACATACTAACATATTAAAACAACAAATGAACATGCAAAATGAGACTGATTAAACTCCTGGCAGAAGAGAGAATGGATTGGGTAGTAGCTGTCTAACTTGATTACTATTGTACTCAACACTCTAATGCAAACGTCTACCCAAATCTGTTCCTATAGCTGAAACAAACATCGTAGTTGTGTGAGTTACATGCTTAGTGAGTCATTTTTAATTTATTTTACCAAATATGTATATCCATTCATATAATCATTAAACATTCATATAATCTTCGATTCATATAGTAAAGTATGAATACTATCTCTATTCTTTTCTTTTCTCTTTTTACTCATTTTCATTTCGAATTGTATATTAGTATTTTGCATGTTCTTATTCATAATAGATCTTAACTTCTGTCTCTTTACTTTAATTTGAAAAATAGTTTTCCACCTCCTCTTCATGTGGACCTAAATTTTCTCTCCTTACTCTCGTCTCCAATTGATCAATCATGTACCAAAGAACGATTCATTTGAATTTCTCATATCACAACAATAACATCGTTCTCGTACCTTTTTTACATTTCTTTCCTCATTTCACGTAGCTATTTCATTTGAATTTACGATTCTATCTTTTTATATTCATTTCACAACTCAAGTATATCATCATATATCATTTTTAATAATATTGGTACTCACATATATCATCATTTTCGTTTCATTTTCGTATGAATCAAACTTATACATGTCATATCATATTCGCATATCATACACATTTGTAAACATATATAATCATTCACATAAGTATAGTCAATCGCAATTCATTTGCAATATATATATAGCCATTCATTTTCATGTCTTAATTTAACCAAGTAGTGAGTAGATTTCTCACTTTTAACTAGAGTACTTGAACTGATACGAGCCTGAATCCTGCCTTGATCTAACTTTTCTTCCTAAAAAATTATTCATACCAGTTCCTTATCAAAATCAATTCAATAATTCAAACATATGAGTGCTCCTAAATTAATTCTAACAATTTATAACTTAGGTTCTTTCATAAATTATATGTAAATTAAGAATTACTAAAGATTACCTTTGCATTTTTGCAGTATCGACTCAGATATTGATATCCAGCTTACGCATAAGATTGTTTCATTATTTTTACAAACGATTAACCACCAAAATCACCTTTCTATCTAATCTCTCTTGGCTCACTCTCTCTCATTTTCTCTCACTTATGTTGCATAACTAAAATTCTGTTTATGTTAAAGTACTATTTTATTGATAAGTTGGGACATGTAAACTCAGCATGCCCTGTGTTATGTTAAAGATTATCTTAGCACAACCCATTCATTGATCAGCACGACTCATGCTTCCAGGCACGTCCATCATGCAGATATTTCCTTTTTCAAGATAACTTGATCGTGCTCTTCATTAGCACTATCGTGCTCATTACATTTATAGTGAACACGACCTTATTTCATCAGCACACCCCTCGTGCTGCACGCTGTAACTTAGCATTTTCTATAATTTTTTGCATAACTACTTTTTTGCTCTCTACAGTACTGTCCTATCTTACTGTTTATATTTCTTACTATGTATTATGTTCATTTAACCTTACTTTCATTAATCATTTACTAATTATAGGGAGTTAGGATATGAATGTTACACATCTAACAAAATCTTCCATAAATTACAACCTTAAACACTAAGTCCTTTTAATTTCCTCCTCATCAAGAAGAACAAGGTTTTGGATAAATCTTGTGGTAAGTTTTCCATTTTAACACAAGTTAGGCATGGAATCATGAATTTAAAATGTAGATTAGGATGGGAGGAGAGTATTCTTATATTAGGGGAAACAAAGTGTGTGTGGGATGGTGTAAAGAAATAAGATTAGGGTTTATGAGAGAACCAAGAGAGGGAAGAATGAATAAGTTAGGGTTTCTAGAGGAAAGGGGAAATGGATGGGTAGAAACTAAATAAGAACACACAATTCATAGTTATTGAGTTATTGATTGAATGGATGTTACTTAATAATCAATGTAACGATCAGACCCGTAGAGGAGCTGGAGCGACCGCCAAATGGACTCGCTAAATTTGGAGGTAAGTGTATGGCCCATCACTTACTTGTCTATATTTAGTCACTGCATGGTTAACTGTGTTGGTTTGAGCCTGTAATTTAATATGTTACCATAAATTAGGAGTCGTATGCTATGAAATTTTGTGTATGGTGTGTGCTTGTGTGTGAAGGAATGAGCGTTTTTTGCGTAGTGTGCTATGATTTTTAGTGTGCTTGATTGACTTTTTTTGTTGTTATTACATGGAATAAATGGGCTCTTTTTTACTTGGCACAGTATGAAAATGTATCGAGAGAATGACTATATGGTATGCTTGGAAATGTGAACTAGTGGTTACAGAAAGGTGTATGTTATACAATTGCATTCATGACATTTATGCATGTGGCGTAATTCTATGGTAGAGTTGATATGAGAGTATGAGAGAGAGAGGCCACACAAGTGTGCATATGAGAATGTAGTGAGAAAAGTGTAGGCTGCCCTTGGTTGGACAACAGTAGTGGTTGTGTTGTGTTGTGTTGATTCGATAAAGTGTGCCATTTGGGGTAACTAATGCTCATGCTATGAGTGGTGGTTGTTTTGGATGCAATATGGGTCATGGGTGTTTTGGTGATAAGATGCAAAGTGTAAAGTGTGGAATGTTAATAAGCATATGATGTTGTGAAATTGAAAATGGAATTGGAAATGCTTGCATTGAATTTATTCATGTCATTATTGGCATAATATGGGCATTTATGTATGTCCATGACAAGAAAAATTGAAAGGGGAATTTGCCCAATGAGCGAGAGCTCTAAATACCAAAGAACGAGAGCTCTAAATATAAAAACGGGGATTAGCCTAAAAGAGCGAGAGCTCTAAATACATAAGGGGGATTGGCCCAGTAGAGTGAGAGGTCTAAATATGAAAAAAAGGGGGATTTGGCCAAAACACAAAAGAGAGAGAGAGATCTCCAATTGAAAGGAAAGTGTTGGATTATAAGTTTGTAAATTGATTGTTGAGTGAATTGGTAGAGTTTTGTGTAATAACTATAAAGTCTGAACTATGGATTGCTTGAGTAGTTGATTATATAGGTCATGGGTGTTTTGGCTTATCTATGATCTGTATATATTTATACAGTTGATTATTGAAAAGCTTGGGAATGTTGTGTGTTAAAGGTTTCTTTATATGGCTTGTATGGTATGAAGTGACTATGTGGTTTGGAATGTGTTGTATGAGGTGAATTATGTTAAGTGTGCTGTATTCTGAAAGCAGTAGGTTGAAACGGGCTGCACAAACCATTTATAAGCCATTTCACTTCCAGCTAGTTCCAGTATAGTTGGAATGGTTTCTGGAATAGGTTGCATAAACCGTTCTCTAAGATGTTTCACTTGCATGTGAGTTCCAGTAAATCAAAACGGGTTCAGGAACAGTTTAGCCAAACTGTTTCCCAAACCATTTTAGTTCTAAGGAAAGTCAAAATGGTGAAACGGGATGGCAAACAGTTTACTCTAGTCAGTCCCAAACTGTTTCCATTCAATAAACAATGTAAATTAAGGATTAAAAGAAAAAAATTGTGATGGATAAATGATATACAAAATTGGAAAGCTAAGAGCTTAGCAGAGATAAATCTAGGAAATGATTAATACATCTAAGATACTTAATTAACGAGTACTTATGTATTAACTACCTTGGTAAGTGTTGTAGGTGTACTTACTAGGTAATTAATTACTAGCATGTGTGTTTTGTGGTGATTATGTAGAATGACAGTAGCTTACAGTCGGAACTTCATTTTGGTGGTGCTTAGTAGGTGTGATACTTGATAGTAGGATGGCTCCTTAGCTTTTGGGGTTTTTACACTCTCTTTTGCACATCTGTACGAACACTTAGTATAGATAGGGTTTACACATAATTGATTTGTAAGACTATTTAGCATGCTTCGGCCTTTTACTACATATTTTGTATATAACAAACTAATGGTCATTGTTTTAAAAATTAGTGCATATTAATTGTACAAGTTTCTCTCGTAACGCTTTGTTTATTTTAAAAATAAGAAAATGGTTGCAAAATTCAATATTTTAATCGAAAATGAGTTTTTGTATTTTGAGCATCACATTTAGTCCTCAAGTAGTGTTTATGTTAAAGATATGATGACATTATTTATATGGAGAGTCATTTAAAATATATACAGATCACAGATGTCTGAAATACTTGTTGACCCAAAAAGAGTTAAACATAAGGCATGGTTAGAGTTTTTAAAGGACTATGACTACACAATTGAATACCATCCAAGAAAAGTAAACATGGTAGTTGATGCACTTAGTAGAAAGTCCATTGGTTCTTTATTTATCTTGCAGTTAATACCAATGATCGATTTGATAACTCTAAGAAGCTTAAATGAAAAACCAAAAATGTTTGAATCGAGAATGTTTATTGTGAGATTGGTTGTTAGACCAATGTTATTAGAAAAGACATAGGCAACACATAAGCAATATAGAGAATGTATAAATATAATTGAATAGATTGATCAGGATGTTAAGACAACATTTCAGTTGGTCAATGAGTTGTTAATGATGGGATCCAAAGTATGTATACCAGATATAGAGGGGATCAGACATGAGATACTGGATGAAGCACATAATGCTTCATACACATTGCATCAAGGTATGATAAAAAAAACTAACATACTCTGAAACTGCATTATCAGTGGTCAAACATGAAGAAAGACATAGCAAAAATTGTATCCAGATTTTTAGTGCATCAATAAGTGAAAGATGAACATCAGACACCTATAGATAAACTTCAGTCATTGCCATTTACAGTCTATAAATGGGAAAGGATTATTATGAATTTTCTAATGGGATTACCATGTAATCAAAATGGAAAAGATGTAGCATGGGCAATTAGTGATAAATTAACCAAGTCTGCATATTCCTTTCCTATTAAAATAGATATATCTTTAGAACAACTAGCTTATTTGTATATATGAGAGATAGTACAATTTCATGGAATTCTTATATCTATAGTATCAGATGGACAGAGTGAAAGAGCTATTCAAAACTGAAAGAGTTATTCAAACACTGAGAGAAATGTTACGATCATGTGCAATTAAATTTCAAGATTCATGAGATAGATACATACCTTTGATAGAGTTTGCATATAATAGTTAGTACCACAATAGTATAGGTATGACACCAGATGAATCCCTATATGAAAGTAATACATAAGTCAAATATACTAGGATATAGAAGGGACAAAAACTTTTAGAGGACTTGAACTTGTACAAAAAACCATAAAGAAGATAAAACTGATAAAAGTAAATTGAAAGCTACACAAAATAGACGAAAAAGTTAATATTGATCAATATAAAACAGAAATGGAATATCTGGTCAATAAAAAGTCTTTTTGAAAATTTCACCCTGAAAAGGAATAATTAGACATAGGAACAAGGTAAATTAAGCCATAGATATATTGGACCATATGAGATTATTAAGCAGATTGGTCATCTAGCATGAATACTGGCATTACCTATGGATTTGGCACAAATTCATTATGTATTTCATATAAGTATGTTCAAAAGATACATATCTGATCCCACACATGTTATTCCAGAGTTAGATGTACAAATTTCTAAAAACCTAACTTATGTGGAAGGACTAGTTTACATAATAGACTACAAGAGCAAACAACTAAAACTAAACAGATTCCTATGATTAAAGTTCTATGGAAGAATCATTGGTTAGTTTAAATTTCAACTGTTTTCATTATGTATAGACATGATATACAAAACACATGATAAATGAGAAATTAGAATAGAATTAAAAGAATGACAAAATTAGTATCAGTATGTAGAAAGGAATTTTGAGGAAGAAATTTTTTAAGGAAGGAAGAATTATCTCTTCCCCATTCTAATAACTTATAATTAATGAAACAAATACATAAATTAAGAAAAAATTGAATTTATCAAGTTTAAAATTTGTTGGACTAAGAATATTAGTGAATATGTACATAAAATAGTGTTAGAATTTCACAGGTCAATTTCAGGTGCTCAACACACTGGGCGTGCAGCCAGACATCTTCATCATTCTCCTGGAAAGTATGAGAATGGTCGCGCATATTTATACGAAGGTTGTGTTACTAAAAAATGATGCATATGGTGACCAAGTTATTAACCATGGTGGTTGTGTGACATAGCGCGGGTCGTGTCATAAAGGTACACAATTGTGTAATGTTTTCAAATTTTGTAAATTAGAAGTACCAAGCAAGAGGTGGCATGTAAAGGTTATTTAAGGCAGCTAGTAGCTTGTAGTTTCATTTTGTGTCAAAAAACATGAAAAAGGAGAATAAGAAATGCTTAAACCAAATAAAAACCTTCAAATACTCACTTTATATAAGCCTCTATCAATTTTAATCTTAAGAACTAAAAGTGAAGGAAGGAAATCAACTAAGAATGCCAAAAAATCAAAAAAAGGTTAGAAAAAAGTTTAAATTTCAGGGTTAATTGTCAAGTTCATAAATTTAGTGAATTGTTTTAGTTAGACTAATCAAGAAGTAATCAAAAATGAAGAAATGAAGGAAAAATCTGAATATATATGCATTTTAAACATGGTGTTGAATAAGAATTTACTTTGTATATAGTAATATATAATATTACTGATTCATATAGGATGATAGATTTGATAACAGGATCAAATTCAAAGTCCGAGAACATCCGAATACCTTAGTTAAATTAGGTGAGTAATCTAATCCATGTAATTATATTTCTATTGTTATTTTTATTTAATATGAAATTTGAAATTAATGACGCTATATCATATATATGAAAAATAAATGAAAAGAAAATAGGAATATGAATTGCAGGAATTATATTTACAAGTATGAATATATAAATATACATATATGGATGTCACATGAATTGCATATGATAATATATTATATATGTACATATATTGGAGATTGTACATGTATATTGTAGACAATGGTTGGATTTGTGTACAGTTATATTGGAGGCGTACATGTATATTGTTGATGACAAATGGATATCGTAGATGACAATTGGATTTTTTATATATGATCATATGTGGTATTTTATGAAGCAACTTGTACGTTTATACAATAATAAATACATGTAGATTGTTGTTTTAGATATGATATGAATCGTATTATTAATTATGAAATGATTACTCGGTAAGTTTGCAACTAGTAATAATGTGAAAGTTTTGATTTTATATACAGGTATTTAGATAGGAGCTTTTCTAGACTTATCTTTAAGTGGGCCAGTTGCAGCTCCTCTACACTCTCTCTTTTAACTTTATACATGTTTCATATATACATGTATATATATACATACTTTTACACGATATCTGTGTGATATGTTTTTATGACATATGACATGATGTTCCGATGTTGTGCCAGGTTGTCCAGAGTTGTTAAATTCATATATTGTTTATTATATTATAGTAATGGATTGATATTGCGTATATGTTTATGAGATTGGGATTTGCATTTTGTTGATTTAAGATTTATTCTGATAGAATTAAAATTTACAACAGGATCAACACGAGCAGTGTATAGATAACATAGTCACCATGTTGCATAAAAATAGGGACGTGCTAATATAATACAAGGTTGCGACCATGAGAAGTGTTACACTAACACGGGTTGTGTTATAGGCTATGTGGTCATGTTGTAACATTATAAATATAAAAATGATTTATAATTAGTAAATAACTAGTAGATAAATAATATAAACAATAGAGATATGATATCGAATGAAAAATTTTTAAAATCTTTAGATTTATAAGTATACTGAAATGGTAATAACACAATTAATAAGATAATTAGTTTAGGGTGTTATAATAATGACAGTTGACTTATCTAAAAGATAAATCTCAACATAGGTATGGCCCCCTTTAGAATAATAAAACAACACCATTAGAAATTTCACTCATTCACTCAAGAGAAAGTGTCTAATGGCGCAATGTTTACACTCAAACAACAATGAAAAGTTTTCTTAAAGTTTGACATTCAATCAATTTTACTAAAATAATTCAAGAAATTAAACAACTAATCAAAGAGGACTGTACCAGTTTGTAACAATGTTAATAAGGTTTAACAAAACAATCAAAGTTGAGGGAAACAAACAACCACTGAGCCACAATTTTCAAAAGACTAATTAATTGAAGGATATAGTGCTGAAATTCTCATATAGCTCATGCCTTAATATCATTAATAAGGTTCTCCCCATTTATGCTCAAACTACCTTTCTTATTGTTTTTTTATTATTTTTCTTTTTTTTAGATGGTAATAAAAAATTCATAAATACACACATTTAGCAACCATAATCAATATTCAAATATCATAATCATGGCAACTTTACAAAAACCATTTCTCACAATTTAACATACTCCAAAGATATTTATCTCAACATGTCACTACAAATGGAACAAAATAATTGAGGATTCAATTCCAAATATGACAACACCATTTCCACAAACTCATCATTCAGCACATGTAGTTCAATATATTATCTTGACTAGATACAAGCAAAGAAGTTTTAAAATAAACAATGGTTGGCTAATGTCAAGTAAAAATAAAGAATTGGTTAAGGCTCTAAAAGGGTAGACAAATGTTTCTTGAAAAAGGTTTGGAAAGAAAAGGAAGAAGAAAACAAAATGGTTGATAAAGAATGTCGTGTATCATTTTAGAAGTTTTATTCCATAAATTAAAAAAATTGTGAAAAATGATTTGCATGTCAAACCTCAATACTCTTTCATCATATTTGGTCAATCCATATTACAAAGAATATGCATAAGACTAAAAAATTCTCACATTGGTTTATGTGCAGTTTATTACTCTATCAGATTTTGTACTGGGTTATTGAAAGCTAATCCCAAAGTGCATAAAATTGTGAGTTAAAATTGGCATGGGTTTTGAAAGAAATTTGAAAAATTTTCTTTAGCCTTAAACTCATACAAAATTGATCAAAAAAATTCAATGTGGTGAAACACAAAACAATGAAGATGTGACGTAAACAAAAAAAAATAAGAAACAATAAAGGAAAATGGCATACAACTTGGAGTATTCATAAATGTAAAATGTATACAATTTTCACCTACCCATGGTTAAAAGTATGCTGTAATGTCTCAAAATTTTGACATAATTTAAACTTTAAATAAATATATAGAAAATGGGAGTAAATTTTTCACGAAATGTTTAAATAAAATTCGAAATAAAATTTTTAGGAGAGTGAGGATAGATTTATGGAATTATAAGTTAGGAAATAATAAGAATTGGAATGGGTGGAACTGAGCATAAAAGAAGTTTATAAAGTAAATACCCAAAAAGGGTAAAACCGTCCAACGAAATACCCTTTATAAGCTTAACTCTTCTCTTCTTTCCATACATACACCTATCTCTCTACACTTTTCCTCTCCAAACTCTCTCTAAAGCTAAAAACTCTAGTCATCATTTTTCCTTGTGAAACCCTAGTGTTCAGGAGTTCAAAAATCGGTCTATGATGGAATCGGTAAGTCTTCTTACTTTATTTTGTCAATCCCAAAATTCTACCTAACCCTAGCTTTCCAATGACATATATTTTTTGTTTGAGCTCCGATTTGAGCTAATGATAGCTAGTTGGAAAGATAAGGATGTCTACTATCTTTTCCTAACCATTTTGTTGGTAAATCGCGGTTTAGGTGCCCTGAATTCCTGTTAGAAGAAAAAGCCTAAGAAGTGACGAATTGGGTTTCTAGTGCCCAGAGTTTTTCTATGTTTGGTTGCTTAGGTAAGCTTCTGTGGTATTCATTGATGTTGTTTTATATGTCAATTTAATTGGGTTTTGTATGGTGAGAGAGATGGAATAATAATAGGAAAATGTCTAGGGTTTGAGGGAGGAAATCAAGAGTAAGGATGTTCGGAATATAGTGGAGAGTAAAAAGCGTTGCAACTAACTTAAACAAACTTATTGGAATGATTAAACATTAATGAAGGTTGGTGTAAGTAGGTGAATAATTAAATATAGTAGTTAGGAAGAACATATATGAGGTTTAAAAGAACATTAATGATGACGAGAGAGAAAGAAAGAGAAAGTGAATTATATAACACATATGCATACGATAATCACTAGTCGTTTATGGTTGCATAGTTACATACACATGGAATTGATATGAGTTCATAATATGTATAATAGGGAAGTCGAACCGCGGGGAGGTAAGTTCCCAACTGAGCCGTTAGGCGATTCTCGTAAGGTAAGCAATACGAATGCAATTTTTCTTGTTTTGTATGCTCCTTGTTTGCGAAATGTTTGGAGTAATTGATACACAATGTGAAGATGATGCGTGTTGCTTGTATGGTTGGTTGAGATATACCAAAACCAATGATTAGGCATGTGGTTTATATGGTTGATGATGCGGTGGACTATGTGTGGCATTTGTATAGTTGATTGTAACATTGAGCAATGATGTTGGTTATAATCGGTT
>CANYCX012338508.1:0-11857 GCA_948193385.1 Breynia disticha f. nivosa | reverse complement strand
TTGATATGAATGACTTTCAAATTCTGTTTGATTATTATTTATTTTGTATTATTAAAATTTAAAACTTGATTTCTGGAATTTGAATATCACTTATAGGAGGGAAGTATACGTAGGTGATATTTGAATTTCGGGGGTCACAATTCTAGCATGGAATTATGGAAATCTAAGTGTAACAGGTAAAGATTTAGATTTGGGTAAGGTTGTGGAAGCGTTTCTTGAGGTTAGAAGGAGTGTCTAACAAGTGTGTGTCAGCTAGGGTTGGAAAATGATATTCAAATTCTGGCCATTCTCCTCTACTTTTTAAATAGTTTTTTTGCAAAAATTTGGTTATATTTTTTAGGTTCATTAAAAATAATACAATCTAGGTTCATTAAAAATAATTGAATGTTTGAAGATTTGAATGGTATTTATGTTGTGAATAGTGTGATTTAAATGAAGTTGACCAAGTTTTGGTTATGCTACTTACTAAGTCTTATGACTTACGCAATTATTATTATTGCCTGTAAAGCTCGGAAGGAAATTGAGTAGGTTTCGGTTTAAGACGGAAAGGGTACATCTTTGCTCATATTTTGGGAGACTTAAAGAGGAAGAACCGTGGTGTGCTGCCACTGTTTTGGATTAGGGTTAAAATTGTACATGACTATGCATACATTCTACTATTTGTAATATGAATTTATTTTGTAAAATATTATAAGGATGATATGTAAATGAATTTGATATGAATGACTTTCAAATTCTGTTTGATTATTATTTATTTTGTATTATTAAAATTTAAAACTTGATTTCTGGAATTTGAATATCACTTATAGGAGGAAAGTATACGTAGGTGATATTTGAATTTCGGGGGTCACACTGAAAACCCAAAATCCGAAGCCAGACCTCGAAAATATCAAAAACTAGATCTCTGATCACAACTGCAGCAGTGTCTAGTCAGCAGCTACCTACGATCTACGTAACATTTAAACAATCACAGGGGTGAGTATATAACTCAATAAGGAATAATCGTATTGTAATTAAATGAAGTGCATGAAATTTATTATCAGTACGGGTTGTGCTCATGACACACGAGGTCGTGTTCATGTATAAATTTCCAACCAACACAATGTACTTCAGTCAACACGCATCGTGCTCAATTTCACTATTTCCAAGTAACATGATCGTGTTTATTTGAGGGTGATGTCGTGCTTACATCGTTTCTAGATGATTCATCAGCAAGGTGGCATGCTATTCAACACGAGGACGTGCTGAACCACAGAAATGCCTATTTCATTTCTGATTTAAGGTAAGTTAGCACATAGCACTTTATACCTTAATTCCTTTAATCTTATAGGTCATTTCCTTAACAATTTCACACAGAAATTCCTTATCTTAAGCACATAGCATATCAATACTCATGTATGGTCTAAAAAGCTTAAAACTTAACTACAACCATACACATCTAATTTAAGCACACAACATTTATCTTAATGACATAGATATTTCATTTCAGCACACAACTATATCTCAATCACACAGATCATTAACCACATAGGTTATGAATATCACACAAATATGAATATAAATGAATGAAATGCTTATGCATATTTACACAGGATGTACCCGGGTTTTATTTCTGCATAGCAGACAGCAAATGGAAATCCTCTATAGCACACAGCAGAGGAACGACATATAGCCTGAGCAGACAGCTCTAAGCACATAGATCGTAAGTTCAGATAGCACACAGCAAATCCAGGACAGCACACAGCAACGCCGTTTTTATTCACACAAGATTTCATCATGTCAATTAAATGCTTATGTAATATGTATGAATGCATATACAATAAGCATATCAATAGCACACAGCTACAATACTCACATAGAGCACATTCATCCATACAGGATTATTTACGCACACAACTCATAACATGCTTTCGTAATTCAATTTAAAGCAGAAAGCAATAAATATAGAAAACATGTAAAGTTATCACATAGATTACAAGGACACAACATTACATATGATCATAAGATCATAACCCCTTTTACAATTTAACATAAACCCTTACCTCGACAATATCCTAAGTCGGTGTCGGGCTCTAATCTCAATCCAATAGTCGTCGTATAGATCCTCCTCCTGTACAACAACATCATAAGGCTGTAATTCCCATTAACCATACTTTATAGAAACTGAATTCAACCTTAATCAAGCTTTAAGCTTCTTATACTCTTATTCATAAAGTAAACTAACTTCAACCATCTAATTATAATCCAATTTCTCCTCATATTATATCCAAACCCATAACCATATATCTTTTCTCTTTTCCAGCAACTCTAAAATCTCTTCATCACTCAAATCAATTCTTCTAACATTGTATTTCAACTTAGTAAGCATAAAGAAGCATTGAAACTTACCTTAGCTCACTTTTTACTTGATTTGTGCAAGTTTGAATTGTTCTTGTCTCCCAAAACATTACTGGAATGGAAATTAGGGTTCCAGAATTGTGCTGCTTTCTTGTTTTACTCTATTTGCAAATGATTCAATCTTTCTTCGATCAATTCTGTATATTCCCAGTCAACAAGACCTGAACACGGGTTGTGCCATATGGTCGTGTCGTGTTTTTCTCAGCACGAGTTTCTGTTCAGTCGTGCACGATCTCATTCTGCAATTAATTCAACACGGATCGTGTTGATTTCCAGGTTATGAGCATGAGGTCGCGCTCATCTGCACTCTTGAGCACGATCGTGCTTCACGAGCGTGCTCATTGCAAATTTCCTGCAGAATGGTATATTTCTAATCTAACATACCATACTAATGCTTTCAATTACAATAATTCAGTGGCACAACTTACACTACATCAGACCCGTAATCTTAAAGCATACCCGTAAACATTAACATTAAGCTCCAAACACTTCTCACCATCAATCCATGCCATCTCCTTCATATCCAAGTATTAAATCAAGTTAAGTTTCTTTCTTAACTTGAAATCACAACTTAAATCAATATTACTGCAACATATCAAAACCTTAAACTCGAATCAAATCATACCTCACGATTCTGAAGTCGAGTCTGAAAACAAATAGGAATACCGTCTCTGTATATCTGACTCAACCTCCCAAGTAGCTTCTTTTGGCTAATGGAAACCCTATTTGACCAATAGCATTAGAATCTCACGATTCCTCAGTCGTCTCAACTGTCGATCCAAAATCTCGATAGGCTCCTCCTAATAGGTCAACTACTTTGAAACCTCTATCTCAGGAGCTCTCAACACATGGCTAGGATTAGATCGATATCATTGTAACATCGAAACATGAAACACGTCATGTAATCAAGACAACTCAGTTGGTAAACTCAATCGATATGCAAGTGGTCCCACTCTCTCAGTAATCTCATATGGTTCGATATATCTAGGACTCAACTTGCCTCGTCTCCCAAATCTGATAACAGCTCTCCAAGGTGAAACTTGCAAGAAAACTCTATCACCAACTGCATACTCTATCTCTAGATTATTTCAGTCATAATAATTCATATAAACTTACAAATTGGTTTTCTGTTTGATACTACAATCGTTTATCTGTTTCTGGCTTAATTCTGCTCAAAACCATAATTTTCTCTCTTAAACTATCTCGATCTATCTCAACCTAATCTCCCTCACTCTCTTCTTTATTTCTTAGTTATGCCTTAAGTTCCTTAGTAATCCTCAGCTTTTAAACCCTCGAAGTGCAACCTCCAGCTTCAAGTTCCAAACTGCCCCAAAATTGTGCCAACTTAATAAACTACATGTGGTCATCATAAAGTATATGGATTCGACTTCACTATGCATTTATTAGCTTCCATCACGTGTAGTATACTATGCATGGTCGTGGCTACCCCTTGTAGTCCACCGTGCGTAGTCTACCACCCATTGTACTTTGTATTTTCCTACATAAATTTCCCTTCTGCATGTACTTTCTATTAACCATCTGTTAACTTGCAATCAATCATATATTTCCTTAAATCAATCGAGCAATTTCTTAATTTCATTAATCATTTTAATTAGTCCATTACTTATAAGGTTTTTAATACAAGGATGTTACAATAAGGCTCAACAAATTGGGAGTAAAAGGTTCAAATCAAGAAGGAGCATAAGGCTTAAATGTATATATGTGATTGTTGAATGATTTGACACATGATGATTTGCACTATTGGTTACGATTGTTTTTTAAGAGAGTTATGTCAGATTGATGTAAATGATGTTTGAAATGTATATTGAGATGTCTTTATGAGATTGAATGGATGGTGTTGTATTCATATTTATGACATCATAAACATTTTGTATTATAGGGAAAAAAAAGCCCATAGGCATGTAGAGGAGCAAAATGCTCATAGGTCATATAGAGGAGAAAAAGGCTAAAAGAAAAATGGTAGCAAAAGGTTCATTGCATATGCATTTGGGAGCATAAGGCTCAAACTTTAAGTTTGGGAGCAAAAGGCTCATATGTGTAAATAGAAGCAAAAAGCTTATATGAATTAATAAGAGCAAAAGGCTTGATGAATTAAAGACATTCTTTGGATGTAAAACTTTGCATAAATGCATCATTACATTCACAAACATTGGTACATTTTGATAGAATATGACTCATGCAAAATTGTATGGAAATCGTGATTTATTGGCAAGATGTTAAATGAAATGTGTGTTTGTGATATATCGAAAAAGGGAAGTGGAAGGATGTCAATGCATGAAAAGCAATGATCTCACTATGTATGATGTATGAATGTGTGTTCATTAATGCAATGAGCTTGATGAATGATATGATGACTAATTGTGTGAAGGAAATAAGTTAAGAATTCTGAGTGTCAGGCAACGTGCATTAATTTTAATGTAACATATGTTGATTAACGGTAACACGTGTTGCTAGTTGCTAAATGTACATTATTTTGGGCTGTAAAGTAACGTACGTTACCACCTGGAATAACGTTTGCTAGTGCTTCTGATTATCATAATGATGTGAATTTATGTATAATTCTGATAACGTAAGTTAATATAGGTTTGCACCAGTGGAGACCTTTTCTAATGTACGTGATAAGTAAAGGAAAGAGAGAAAAATGGATAAAATATGTATGTGCTTGAATGAAATAGTGTAATAGGCATTATGTGGTTAATTAAATGCATTGGAGATATGTACTTATTGAACTTTAATATTCTTATATGTTTTGTATCAATATTTTTCGTGAACAGGTTGAGAGGCTGACATGTAAATTAGTGCATCTACGCTTTTAGCAGACGCACATGGACTTCTCACACGTAAGGTCGAGGATCCATATAGATCTTTTTGTGTATATGATAGATCTTTATTTTGAAACTACAGTTTTACTTTTGGGTACACATACAAACTCATAGTACCATCTTGCTCACCTTGTGGATGTTTATTTCAATGATTGTCCTTTCTATCAATTGTCATATGGAATGATTATGAAGTTATATATATATATCACTTACATTTTTTTCAATAAGTTAAAAGTTATTGTTTAGGTTTATTTAAAAAATCTTTTAAGTTTGCAAAAAATTTCTTCAAAAAATTCATGTTTGAACTTGATCGATATATAAAAAGGTAAACAAATTTAGGGTGTCACATACTGGTCTAGACTAACTCAAAATTTTTTGCCAACATTTTCATTCGATTTGAATACTTGATCATCACAATTTATTTGCCTTCATACTCACATATGTATTGTTACTTCACCAATTGGGAATAACTATATACAACTAACTTCTCCACTTGTAGTTGTTTAGCCATGTTCATTCTGCCTATAAAGGCTTCATACTCTACTATATTATTGGAACTAGGAAATAAGAATTGCATGAGTACTCAAGAATGTCTTCTTAAGGGGGTTATAAACACCACACCATCTCCACTTCCATGTAAACTAGAAGCTCCATCCACAAGCAGGTTCCATTCTATCAAATTGATCTCTTCCTCTTCAATTTGCATTCCACAATAAAATCTGCAATGCTTTCCCTTTAATAGCTTGTCCTTGCTTAAAATGAATGTCATATTGACTTAGTTCTATTGTCCATTTTATGAGTCTATCAAAACATTCTACCTTTTGCAAGATTTGACAAAGTGGTTGATCTATTAGAACATTGATAGTATGAGCTTAAAAGTAAGGTCTTAACTTTCTAAAAGCCATTATCAAAGAAAGAGTTACTTTCTCTACTCGTGGATAGCGCGACTCGGCTCCACGTAACACTTTGCTGACATAATAGATTGGCTTGTCCACCAATCCCTCCTTCCTTAACAAGACTGCAATAGTCACTTCTTTACTAACGCCCAAGTACATGTAGAGCGGCTCACAGTTTGAAGCATTATTAATAAAGACACTTCTCTAAAATACCTTTTTAACTCATCAAAAACATTTTGACATTCCTTTGTCCATTCAAAATTTCTTTGCATCCTCAAAGCCTTAAAAATGGCAACTCTTTTCTATAGACTTTGACAAAAATCGATTTAAAACGGGCAACTTGCCCATGATTTTTTATAATTCCTTCACAGGCTTAGGAAATTTCACATAAAAATTGCTTGGATATTCTACAAATTAAATTTGATTCCATGTGGAGCAATCATTTATTTAAGAAATTTCCTTTACTGAAAATGAATATTTGGTAGGATTAAGCCTCATGTTATGCTTCCTCAAAACATCAGAGACTTTTGCAAGCTTATTTTCATATGACTCTCCTTTCTTGATTTTTATAGTCATGTCATCCACATATGCTTCCATAGTATTCCCTAATAATTCTTTGAACAGTTCATCAACCATTCAGTGATAAGTTGCTTCAACATTTTTAACCCAAATGGCATAACCCAATAACAATATGTCCCTTTATCCATGATAAATGTGGTTTTTTCCTCATCAGCTGGATTCATTATAATTTGATGATATCTAGAAAATGCATCCATGAAGCTCAATAATTCATATCCAGAACTTTCATCGACTAATCAGTTAATTCGCAGGAGTGGATATGAATTTTTGAGACATTCTTTATTAAGGTCTGTGAAGTCAATACACATCCTCCACTTTCCATTAGCTTTCTTCACCATCATCAAGTTAGCAAGCCAATTAGGGTAGTACATTTCCCGAATGAAACCAACCTTTAGCAATTTATCTACCTCTTCTTCTGCTGCTTGTTCTCTATCAAGTGCAATATTCTGTTTCTTTTGCTTTATTAGGATTTTATGTGGATGAACATTCAGATGGTGAGAGATCACCTCTATATCTATCTCAAGCATATCTGCTGGGCTCAAAGTAACTTCTTTACCACTCTTAAACTCAGGGCTAAGTTGTCTTCCTACATACATACATTTTTCATCACTAGGTTCTCTAACTTGAAGCTCACCAACTTCTTTACTAGCTCATATTTGTTTTCTTGTTGGACTTCTTTATCACTATTTACATTCACCTGAGCTACTTTGTCCTTAAATTTGTTCGTTGATATCCCATAATAGGAATCCTTTCCTCTTATATAGGAGATATACCATTTTCATGCAGTCTTTTGATCATCGCGCACTTTCCCTTTTCTATTCTGCGTTGGAAAATTCATATTGGGTTCACTTCCTAAGTTGACTGGCAACTCGATAGATCCTATAATCAATACAACTTTACCATTAAAACTATAGAGTGGAGTTTTCAAATCTTGCAACCTATCACATGTCAAAATAATTTTTTAAAAGAAATTCTAATAAATCAAGTTTATAAAACTACCATTATCCACTGAAAGTTTTGCAATTGGATGTTTTGATATCACTATGAAAATGTACTCCTTGCCATCATCTCTCCTCTAGAAAACATGTTGATGATTGGATGATTTGGCTAATTATTAGTAGGTTCCTCTCTCTCATTTCCTAGTGTATTCTCTTGAGGTCATTTCTTTAGACCTCTTTGCTGTCTATTCCTCCTGTAATTAGCTTCTCCTCTTTGATTATCATCACGAGAAAAATTAAATTTATTATCACCTCTCCATTCATCTACATATACAAAAATTGAAAGCTCACCTCTTTTGATCAAATACTCAAACATATTCATCAAGTCTTTACATTTTTTCAGTTGGGTGTCCACCTACACCATGACAAGCATAATGCTATTTCGAATTCCTCCCAAAGGGTCTATCAGCTTTTGGAGGCAAAGCGATAAGTCTTGACCCTTCTATCATAGTTCAACGGATTGTAAATTGTGAATCAAGGGATAAACTTTTATTGTCCTTTTCTTCTTTTTTGCTTATGATTTTTATGACCTCAACTTGTAGTATATACTTGTTTGCCCGAACAAAAAGGTTGGATAAAATTTTGGGTCGATATAAGGACAATGATTCTTGCAACTGCACTGATTGAGTCCTTTTCAACATTGCTGCTACTGCCACTCTAGGTTGTAAGTCATGAACTTCAAGAGTAGCATTTCTAAACTTGTTGACATAATATCGAAGAGTTTCTTTCTCATTCTATCGAACAATTAAAAAGTACGTAAAATCTTTTTCCTTTTGCTATTTATAATGAATGCATTGATGAATTCTTTCCTTAACTGGTTGAAGCAAGAAATTGAAGCCTCCTTTATGTCATTAAACAAATATCACGTGTGATCTTTTAAGGCAATAGGAATCGCACGACACATAATGGCATCCTCACATCCATGAAGAAGCATGATTGCTTTATAATTCTAAATATGCTCATATGGATCTTCCCTTCCTGAGAAACTTAGTTAAAGGGACTTAAATTTAAGAGTAAGAGGCTTTCCCATTACATCCTTGGTAAAAGGGACTTTAGCACTTTGCGATTACTCCTCTAGATGAACTATCTTCTTTTTTCTCAAGAAATTCCTCTATGAGCCTTTTTCATGTCCTCTTCTCTCATAGTCATAATTGATTTATGGTCAATATCATCTCTCTTGGGTAGATTATTAAAGTCTCCTTTATAAAAAACATCCTGGTGATTATCTCTTGAGTAGTAACTCTAACCTCATCTACTATTAGAAACTTGACATTCCTTATGAACCAGAGGAATATGAGGAAGAGCTTGCTGTTGGAAATTTTCTTATTGAACTTTATGTCGTCCAATAGGTTTGTCATTCTGAATATAAGTTTGGAGAGTTGGTGGAAAGTTCCCTTGAGGGAATTATTGTTTGAGTAAAGCTGCCATTTCATGAAGAGCTTTTTGACTTTTGTCATTCTTCTTTTTGGTTGTTTCATATTCAACTAGAGAAATAGTTTGAACAGCAAAAGGACTTACTCTGACATCCATCTCTAGATGGCTTGGTTATTGAGAAGGTGTTTATGTTAGATCAGTGGTGATCGATATTAAAATCCTTATTGTGTTTTGACAAGTTGTAAAATGATGAAATTGATAAAGATGAGTTTCAAGTTTATCAAAGTGATTAAAATAAAAAAGAAGCATATACAAAAAGGATGTTGGAGCTTTGAACATTGATGGAATTTGGATAATAAAGATGAAACTACTCATGTAACTAGATGTGTTAGTCGACTAGAAATGGGATGCTAAATTTCAATTTAGCATTTTCTCAAATTGTACCATTCTTTTAAAAAAAATTCCTGAATAAAATGTTTCACCAATATAGTATGACAATTTTCAACTTGGAAGATTGAATTAAACCATTGATAAAAGATGTACTAAATTTCTTGTAGAAATTTGTAAAGGAGCATATATATATATATATATATATATATAGGACCAATGTAGTTTGTAATACGTCTATGTGTCGATGATCCAAAAACCTAAAGTGTATATGAATGCTTAACAAAATTGTAATATCATGGTTTTGGTTTCCAGGAGAAAAAAATAAAAAATCGAGTAAGATGAATCCCCTGACCTCATAGCAACATTGTCATATGCCTAAAAAATGTGGAGGTGAGAGTCCACATGGAAGCCTCATTAATTTGTGCAGAATAAAACATACATAGATAGGGTGAGTACTAAACTCAGCATGTGGGTGCCTCATGCGACACTTACCTAACCATATAAAGTCTAAGACAATCATTTATTCCCATCCCACACACTTCATTTATATTAATTGTAGTCTTTATTACTGTATTTCACAAATAGGACTTCCCATCAGACAATTTAATTATAGCAAAGGAGGACATGACAAAGCTGCTGGAACCCTTAATGTACACTGTAACTTAGATATAACATACGTTACATCAAAGAATGTTGTTCTTATAATCAACGTACGTTATCCTGGCACAGCGATACAACAACCCCCATATTAGTTGCTTCCTACCTAGTATTTATTTATACATTCTTCCTAATGAGTTTATTTATTTTCTTTTTTAGGGCGTGACAAGAAGAGTTGCCTACTCGACCAACATCACACTATGCAAGTTTGAAATTAAATCCAACAGTGAATTGAGGAAAAGGAGCTCATTACTTGACTAAAATGGTGTTTTGGTCGACCAAATATGAAGGAAACTGACCCAAGTAAGCTCAAGATGAGTCTTGGGTAGCGAGAAATTATTTGGAGATAAGATACAAATATTTAGATAATGGACAAGTGTTTTAGTCGACTGGAGAGAATTGTTAGTCGACCAAAATGAGTGAAAAACTTAGAGATCATGTCTGGAAGCATTCTAAAAGCGTTTTACTCGACCAAAAGACATATTTAGTTGACCAAACCATACACATGGCAAGTTGGTCGACCAGAATTAATGTTACTCAAGTAAACTGGGTGAAAAAGTAAAAAATCTATTTTGGAATGTTTCTAAAGCATTATTAGTTGACTAGAACAACATGTTAATAGCGTAAAATTATTTTAGAACTCAAACGATTATATTTTCATGAGTTTCAAGAGTGAGAGTATCTAAACCTTCATCAACCTCAAAAACAAAATAAACAAAATAGAGAACAACACTTTAACTATTCCAATCATCCACCTTGAGAGAAAAACCCCTTGTGCTTAAGAGTATTGTTCTTAAAATAACCTAGGGTTGTTTTTAATATCTTGTACATGTTGTAAAGTTTTCACTTAGTTTGAAAGTGAAATTGTAAATTTCACACACAGTTTGAAAGTGTACAGAAGAGTTCTCATGTATCTAGAAAATGAAGTTAAGAGTCTCACTTAGCTAAAAAGTGATTATGTAAAGAATTCTCACTAATATAGAAAGTGACACTCAATGAATGTTAGTGTAATCCTTAGCCCCCAAACATTGTATGTACCTTTTATTATTTACCTGTGCTATGTTTTTGATAAAACTATCCAAAAATGTTAATTAAGCGCTTGAGGTATCAAGGTTGAGGACCTTAATAGTAGAACCTGGGAGTTATAGATTAATAGTCTAAATATCACTAGTCACTTATTTCCACGGAAATGGAAATGAATCAATACTAGTATGTACTTTATAGGTGATCATCTTCAACGAGTCACAAATATAGGGTATTTAACAAAGCTCATAGATACAATGTAAGTCATTCCAAGTTTAGCAGAATTCAGAAACCCAATTCCATTTTTAACAGATACAGAATAATAAAATATATGGTTGAGAATTTCCTACATTCTCTATACCTAACTGATGTACTAAATACACAGAATAAATGAGTACAAAATAATACCAATTATTTTACTATAGAAAGTTAGAAATAAAAGATTTGAGAGACAATGAAAATAAAGAAGAGAATGATTTGTTATGAGGAACAATATACGAGATAATTAATTACATAAATCTTGTCTTATATAAATCTCATAATTCTTAAATGAATTAAATGACATGTTCCTTATATCTTAAAAGATATACATACATATATGTGAAAGTTGATTAAAGATGAAAGAAATGAAAGTAATTAATTACTGTGATAAACATGTCATACATAAGAGAAAGAAACATTATTTCATGAATGCATTATT
>CANYCX012337140.1:0-13420 GCA_948193385.1 Breynia disticha f. nivosa | reverse complement strand
AGAGTACATATATGACCTTTAGGAAGTTTTATTTCCTAACGCCAAGTTCGAATGGATCGATAGGATCACACATGAGCAGATTGTTGAAAAGTACATATTTGGTATTTTCTTAGGATACATATTTTGACTAATTTAATTAGACAAATAGTGTGGGCATGTATGGATGATCAAATGGACACAGTGAGACCCATGTATAGGGTACACAACCATGAGACAAAAATGTAGATATTTTATTTTAATTAATTAGTCTTATTAATTAAAGTATCATAATCAATTAGGGTTTCATAATTAAGTTTGGTATCGAATTAAGTAATATAATTAAATAAAATAAAGGAGATATTATTGGAATTTTATTAAAAATAAAATCCAATAAAAACTGCTTAATTTTTACCACCTAGGGTTAAAGAGAGACACAACTATATAACGACATAGGAAGACACAAAAACCTAATCCTCCATACACCAAATTAATAAATATCAATTCTGTTCTTGCCTTGCCAGTCGATCATCCAAAGGAAAGAGAAAAAGAAGCCATCACTCTGTCTAGATTAGAATTTGTTCAAATCTGTATGAGACCGTAGAGGAGGATAACTCATTGATAGCTTCTCGGTTGGTATTTTTCTATAAAATTATGAAAGCACTCTTCAAAGGTAATCATCTAGCCTTACAATTTTCTAGGCCTTAATGTTTATAATAGATGTTCTTGTATGAAATGTGTTTTGTCATGTTTTCAATTTCCACTGTGCTAATTTGCCATGAAAATAACACATTAGAAGCATGTTTGATTTCCATCACGAAGCCCAATGAAGAGCCTCATCCTTCCTTCCTTCAAGGAGCAACTACTTTTTTGTGCCTATCCATTCGAAAAACAAATGTCAGAACATCCAAAACTAGTACCAAGTACTAAATTGGTAGAAATAGTTAAAATTGATATCATTAAGTATCTAAACTAGACATCCCAGTTATAGTAAATTAGAAATGCATCTAATGTGTTATTTAATAAAGAAATTAACACATTAAAACATAAAAACATGCTAAAAAAATTTTCAACCAATAACAAGTCATACTATAATTAAAACCTAGAAAATTCCAAGGTTTTGATGATTTACTCTTCTGAATCTTTTACTGAAAAAACTATAAAAACACCAATCAAGATGAAATAATTAATTTCTTCCTCCATAGTATCACACTCGTTTGAATACAATCTGGTCCAAATAGAGTGCTAGCACATATTTCTTCTTTCCTTGATAGATCCCAATGGCAAGAAAAGAAGAGAAAATCAACTTCTCTCTCTTCCTTCAGTGAGATGTACGATTCCTTCTTCAAGAACAAGAGAAGACTTCGTCTTTTCTTGTGCAGTCATGACTAAAAGAGAGAGGAGAGAGAGGGCGGCACTAAAGAGAAGAAGAGGAGGGGCCACACACTTCCTTTTATAGGGTAAATGTTTTTTAGTGTTCCTTTGTTCCTTATATAAGAGTGTTAGCTCATTCTTTTTTTAATAACCCTAATGCTCAATTATCTGGGTAGTATTATTAGATTTAATTTTCAATCAATTTCCAATAATATCTGCCTTTTTTTATTTTAGTTATCTTACTTAATTAGACACTTAACTTAATTAGAAGACCTTAATTAATTGGGATACTCTAATTACCAAGGTTTATTAATATAAAATGCTCCTCTTTAATCATTATGGCCATGTGTTCCATTACTAAGCCTCATTGTATCCATTTGATCATTTATTTAGGTGCACACTATTTATCTAATTAAATTGCCCTAACTACATGTCCTAAAGAAATACCAAAAATTCCCTTTTTAGCAATCTGTTCACGTGCGATCCTATAAGTCCATTTGAACTTAGAATTAGGAAATACATCTTTCTAAATGTCATTATGCACTCTAGCAAGTCATACTGACAAGACAAATCTAATGAAAATGTGGTTAGCATTTATTCGACCTTATGCAATCTTATGCAGTCCTTTACCCTAAAATGCCAGAATTACAAAAGGTATGGTAGAGTCATCCTTATTAAGTGAATTCATTTTTTTGATATTTTAGTGACACTGAACTTTCATTTCAATAATAAAACACATTATAACATCTAGGTATGGCTATACACTGCTTAATTCACTAATCAAGTGGTTGGTGACATTTTTTTCTCTCCTCAAGAGTTGGTAATCTCACTTCTCTTATGATCTCAAACATGAACGAGTGCATAATAAACATACCCATACTTGCCACCTTTCTACAGGTAGATTAGGCATATATGAAAGTATAAAGTAATTCATCTAGTGTTTTATAGAGATTTTAGGTTTAATAACTGATGTAAGACTTGCACAATAAGAACCACTTATAACTCATAACCATGTAGGGTTCTCATTTGCTAATCTAATCCAAATACCATGTCCTAGACATATTTCCATGACTTTTGATTGATATGCAATGCCCTTGTGTTCTGTAGGAACGAACACACTAAGTTAATGTTTAGGCATATGGCTTACACTAATAATCTCCCACTAAGCACTAGACCAGATCAGACCTAAACTTGAAAAGAAAATACTACATATCTTTCAAATTGAAACAGAGATAACTAACTTGTCAATAATTAGATATATTGTCTTTTTTATCAATCTTCTTTGATCTTCAATCTATCACTCTAACGATAATTTCTGAATATTATTTTGGACTTAGGATGTGATCGGGACTCCTAAATCTGTACATTGACCTCGTTAATATCCCATAAAATTTCCAATGGAACTAGGATGATTAGGTTCATTCCTAAATTAATACATAAAACCTAACTTCCTTCTATAGCCAACCTTGTTATAATAACAAAAATTTTATAGTTGATTTAGTTACATATTTTACTCTTAAGAGCTTTTTTGTCAACTTATGGCACATAATGTGATGAATATCTACTCACCAACTACAAATTCATAATTCTTTTAAAGCTTGTGTATATGTAATATTTATATTTAGTACATTCAATATCTTGCTTGACAAAGTCTACAGTAAAGGATCATTGACCTCTACTCAAGTTCCTCCTATGATAAACTCAACTCTTGACATAAAAGATAAACTATCTTTGTTTAAGTTAGATATAACAAGAACACATTAGTGCCTTGATTTAGTCCCAATTAAATTGACACAATCTATCTTCATAGATTAAGATACTTTATAACATCTCAATTTAACACAAGTCATTAATTGATTTGACACATTCACACCATTATATAATAGCAGTGTTAAATCATTTATTCAATCAGTAAGGATATTATCCACATATGTGTGAAACACCACATTTCTAGTTTGGTTTTTTTTTACACAATGTCTACCCTTGCTTTCATTGAAGCTAACTAAAAAATGAATGCTTCCTTGAATTAAGGATTCTAAGTATGCAACACTTACTTCAATCCTTGAAGTTTTCTTACCATTTATGGATCTCTTGTGTAATGGATTTTGTTCCATAACTATTTTGTGAACGTAATCCCATTAATAATCAGCCTTATATGTAGGAATTCATGATATAAGGATCTAGCTCCTACTACTCTTCTTGAAAAGTTGATCTCTTGATAAATAAAATAGTTTTCATGAGCTACAATTTCTTTTTTCTCAATTTAGGTTAACAAACATCTCACAAAATAAGTAGATAGTGGATTCAGACTCTCACACTCTCACTACCTAGTTGCCTAACTTGTGACATGATACCTTAGTCCTTGAACAATATAAAGTTTATAGTTTCACTAAATCTCTTTTTGGTTTTTAACTGTTTTTTATTGGAGACAATTAAACCCTTTTATGCAACAACCAATGTCATTTTATAAAAGTGTTTAATTTTTAATTTAGTATGCCATATAATTCATTTCATCCGTTGGACACATAAATCAAATGACTATAGTCTAAGATATATGATTTATAGGATTAAAGCATTCTTTTATGATTTTCAAACCTTAGTTCAATATCTCTAATTTAATACACTTAATAACAACATACACTTCATGTATAAGACTTATTAAGTCACTTTATTTAGTTACTCATCTTTCTATGTAAAGATATCTCATGTATTGATGAAACAATTCCTTCTTGAAGTCATGATGTACATGTTTTTCTTGTGTATATATACTAAATGACAACCTTAATAATTATATACAGACTTAGCTCATATGACTAAAACACTTCTATGAAGTCTTTATCATATATTTAGTTTCATATATATTAGATAACTTATTCCAAACACATTTGTGTATTTGAGTTATTATATAATACTTAAACAAACATGGATATAATGGAAACTTTCATAGCTAATATTAAATATTAAAACAATATCCAAACGATTATGAAAAATTGTGTCAACGTTTGACATTGGGTCAACATTAAACATTTATTCATAATCCAAAGAGTCTTAAATCTAATTCTTAAAGAGGATGACCAACAAGAGGCCCACGTGCTCCTTAATCTCCACGAAGAGGCTATCCTTTACTTCCTTTAAGCAACTTACTTCTTCATACCTACACATTTGAAATACAAATTTTAGAACATCCACAACTAGCATACATACTAAAGTGGTAGAAAAAGTTAAACTTAAAAACTTAAATACCTAAACTAAACATCTTAGTCCTATTCCTCTTATGCTCTTTCTTATACAGCTCGCAGTTCTTTCTCCATTGATCAATTCGGTTGACACAAAAGCAAGTACTCTCGCTCTTCTTGAGCTTTGCTCACTTGCCTTATGATGAGTTGGATTTTGGGCCTCATTCACACTGGGCTTAGTAAACATGGGTTTTGAATTTCTCTTCCCATTTCCTTCTTCTTTATTTGTCCCCCGAGGACCATGAGCTTAAGATCTATTTTTACAAAAGAGTCTCCTCTTGCATCTTCAATGTTCCATGTATCTCCATCACTGATTTGGAAATTCTATACATATAAAAGCTCATGATTAACTGGTTGTATGGCTCAGGAAATAATCCCAAAAGTATAGTAGTGGTCAACTCTTTAAGCACCTATATGTCAACCTCTTAAGAGTATTAAGATACCTTTTCATTTTGAGTATACCTAGGGTCATCCTACAAGAGATGAGAGATTTCGTGGTAGAAAATTTCTCAATTTGAGCCTACTTTTGAAACATAGGTTTAAGATTCACCATTATTTCACATGCTTCCATATTTTAAAATTTTTTTCCAGTTCAATAGGCATGGTTACCAATATAAAATAGGAAAAATCACTAGAATCATTCTTCATGGTCTCATAATTTTCCTTTTGGACCGTAGTTGCATTACTAGCAAGCTCAAGGAGAACAAGAGCACCCTAAACATAAATATTCTTATCTTATTTAAGGAAGATCCTAAAATTTTTAGATCAGTCTAGATAATTGGGCATATTAAGCTTTTCTATTTCTAGAATTAGTCTCAGAGTGAAAGTATTCATATTGTTAGTTTGTGCGATTTATCAACTACAGAATAAAGATCAACTATTGATCCCTTAAAATCAAAGTGATATCCTTTTAAACAATTTTTTTGTTAATGATTTTTATAGGCTAAGTTCCTTTTTTTGCAGCCATACCCTAGTCAAGATAAGATTATACACCTAGAGGTTAAGCTACTTAAGTAGGAAAACACCCAATCGTGCCTGATACATGACTTTTGGATTAAATGGGCTAACACATTAGGTGTTAAACACAAAAGCGCATTTCATGTTGCCTAGGGCTAGCCTTACCATTCCACATTAAGCCAAACCACATTCACAACCTACGCTTTAGCAAGAAAGAAGGGTGCACTTAGGACTGCTAGCTTACATAACTGACGTTAGAGATTCTTGATATGGTTTGAATCAGGAAGGCAACATTATGACTTGCTATTGCAGGGATCCATTTTAATTAAGATTTTTCATGGCATAATCTTTTCTTCTACATGGAATATATAAATATTTATGAAAATAAAATGTGAGATTGTAACGGCCCAAAAAATATCATGTAAATTTGGAAGAAATGTGTCCAGAAAATAGCTGGGAACGGCCTTGGAAACGGCATGGGCATGCCGTTCCACAAACTGTTCCCATACTGTGGACAGACAGGGAAAACAACATGGGCATGCCATTCTGCATAGGAGATAACGGTCAGTGAAATGGTATGGGCATGTCGTTCCACAGACAGTTTGGCCTGATGGGAGTGTTTAAAATAGACGCATTTTATGCATGAGGAGAGAGAGAAAATCTATTTTATTTTAACGTAGCCATTCTCTCTCAATAAAACCTTCCCAAAACCTCAAAACACAATCCTAACCTTTCCAAACCAAAAATCTTAGCCTCTCACACATGGAAATCAGTAGCTCTTGCAAAGGAAACATAACCTAGATGATTTCTGGGTTTTTGCCGCGATTTTTAGCAAGGAAGCTCCAAAATTTATGTGAAATTTTATGTAAGAATGTGGATTTTAGAAGGGTTTTTGTGGGATTTATATGATTATTCATAATGGTAAGTATATTTACACTTTGTGATTTTGTGAACTTAGGGTTTATGTAATTGGGGGATTTGTGGGAAATAGGAATTTGAATATAGAATTCAGTTCGAATACGTGTGTTATAAGCAAAATGTGGTACAATTTGTGTAGAAGGCGATAAACAGAACCCGAATCAAAGATTAGTACCGAATCGAGTCCGCGGGAAGTCGAGGTAAGTGTTCTTTGATGTTTATTATTGTATGATTGCCTTGGTATGTTTAAACATATGTGAATGATGTTTTCTTTGTTGAAATGGTAGCAAAAATTATTTGAATGCCTTGGGTGATTTAGTTGGAAATTGGTATGTATGGCTTGGACAATTGTGTAAACTGTATTTGGCATGTTGTGAATGGTAAATGATGATAATAAAGTGTTATGAGTGTTCTTTTGATGAATCAAATGATGATTGTGAGGTTGTTTAAAATGTAAGTAAGAATGTAATGTGTTATGTGATGAGTTATGAGGGCTTGAACATTATATGGATTGTTTTGTGTTGTGTTTGAACATGAGAAGTGTACTTATGAAGTGATGAACATATAGAGAGTTAGCTTGTGAATTATGTTATATTGAGTTATGGCCTTAGGGCATGCTTATGAGTTTTGTATGATGGATTTTGATGTCTATTATGATAAATGTTGAATGAATATAAGAATGAAGCTTATAATGAATGATGTTTGAGCATCCATGTGCAAGTTGTGAATGTTCCTTTATTATTATGATGATGAACTCTTTGGAGTTACAAATGTGTATGTCAGTTATGCCATGAGTTGGCCAATATGAGCATCTTTGGTTTAATTTGTGATATGGATGATTTATGGAACATTCATGTGCATATGTTATTGTGAAATTTTGAGATGAGATTTGGAAATGCATGGAGTTGCATTCACACATATCCTTATTGTGTTGGCATGAACACGTTGTATGTTATGCATTGAGACAAAAAGGAGCTTATGACTCACATGTGAAAAGGGAAGGCATGTTGCTCTTCCACATGAAAAAGGGGGATTCGCCCTAGATTGAGAACACAAGGGGCTTGCCTCTTGATGTTATGTTATGCCGAGCGAGAGCTTGATATTGGGTGAGGCCCGAGAAAAGAAAAAAAATGAGGGATTAGCCCAATTATGTTGAGAAGAGAGTGGAATCTCTCTTATATTGTGAAAAGCAATTTTTGCCCACAGTCGCAGAGATCGAGTGGACTCTCTCTCTTGCAAAGTTTACGAATCTAGAGCACAATATATATGTGTGGAAATGCATTAGCATTATATTTGCATTCATTATGCATGTACGTTGTTGGTTGCATGTTGGGAATAATATGAGATTTGACTTGTGTTTGAGCAAGATATGTTTTATAGAGTGAGTTGTATGGATTGGGTATAATCTTGTATGGTTATATGTTATTTTTTATGAGTTGTATGGTCTGTATGGACTTGTGATTGGATTATGTGTACTCTTGAATGAGTATGTGTTCTATGATTTTATGTTGAATTCTAATACATGTGTAGATTTGCTATTGATTGGTTTTGGAATGACGGTAATATATGTTATGTTGTTGGAATGAAAAAAAGTATGAGATTTCATAATTTATAAAGTTGTATGATGTTGGAGATTTGATGTTAACAATGAGGATTATGACATGTGTCTTTGAATGGAGTAAAGCTTGTATATGTGTGTGTGTGTGTTTATTTGTTGGGATTGATGGCAAAGTGTAGTTTATGTCCTTGAAAGAAAATGTGTTTATGTTGTTGTGCGTGAATGTGGAATTGTGATATGAGTATGATGTGTGATAACTTAACATGTGCTCTTGTACGAGTTATATGAAATGAGTACGAATTTAAGTGGATTGTGAATGGTAACAATATAGGGATCATGTTCTTGGATAAACGTATATGTGTTTGATGTGAAAATGAAAGGTGATGATCGTTGTGTCGAAATGGAGAATTGGAGTGAGTGATGAGAGTGAAGAAGGAATGTGTTCTGTTATGAACTTATTGATGCCTTAAGTTTGAGATTGATTTGTGTGGAATACTAAGTGTTAAAACTATTGTTTTTATATATACAGCAGGTCAGAACGGGCTGGGAAATAGCCTTCAGAAATTGTTTCCCAAGCTGTTCTGTTGATGAGGCAAAATAGAAAGGGAGTACGACCTAGAGAATGGCTTGGGCTAGCCGTTCCCAAAGCCTTTCCCTTATTACTGACAAAGCTGAAAGGGAGAACGACTTGGAGAATGGCCAAGGCTGGCAGACTAGTTTTGTGATAGTTTTAAGGGGCAAATGAGTTCGATAGTTATCCTAAGGTGACAGAGCCCGAATAATGTGCTACTGAATATTTGAAGTGAGGAAATGACCTAGGATGATTCCTAAGACATAAAACACATAAAAGAATCGTTTGTGGCATGGCTACGGTGAGGCATTAGAGAATTTAGGCGCGAATACAATTTTGTGTTCCACAAGCACACCCGTGTTGGCCAAAGGTTCCCCTGCACCCCAACTCAACAACACTAGGGTTCACTTACTGAGTATTTTTATATACTCACCTTTGTTTTGTTGTTGAATGTGTGTAGAGTGATAGGTATTAGTGACGGGACTATGTAATCGGTGAGGGTAAGCGGTGCGATACTGAAGGTCGAGCTCCCATGGTTTTGGATTATGTTGTGTGTAGGCCTATACATATGTTAGTATAGGAGTGACTTGCAAAGGATTGCATGTAAACTGTTTTCCATAACTTATGCATTTTGAAATCTTATTTTATGTATGACCACCATCGACCTTTATTAAGGGATTCAAAAATTATATTGGCTCATATATTATTTGTTTTAAAAAAATGATGCGAACATCATTGTTTATTCGAAAATGACGTTTCTAAATTTTGGGTTCACAGAGATCATGGTCCAAAAACCTACAACTAAGAACTAAACTAACTTCATAGTCAGTCTTCAACTTGTGGGCTCTAACTCAAGATGGTTTTGGGATCTCCACTCTGGTCTGGTTGGCTTTGTACTTCTTGGAACGTAGACCACATAGTTAATACAAAAGTCCAATTTTAGTATTAGTATGTTTGACCCATTAAGGAAACTGTGCTTTAGATTAACTAAGTTTCAGATTAACTAAGGAAATTACAGTGATGGGCTTGGGTCGAGGCTTAATGGATCATTAATCGACCGATTCCCTAAAAACCCTACTTCATATGCTAAAAGGATTGCGTTTTATACCAACTTAGCAATTAATCTCTGATATCCAATTTTAATATAAGTCATTATAAACAGAATAACAACATGTTAAAATCATGTTATTACATGCATAAATATGTTTAAATCACATTTAAACCATATAAACATGAATTTCACACAATATGCATACACAATATACATTAATACATCAAAACAATCACTCTGGCATGCTACACGATCATTTAGACAAGTACATAGGCAAAGGGAAACGAGTACATAGAAAACAGAATGTCTGTGTTGTAAAAAAACATTGTACACGACCATCTAGGGTCTACATAATCACATGCATACAAGTATACGGTTAGTGAGAATGACCATGGACCTGGGTAGATTTTTGTCAAAAATGTGGAATTGTGCAGATTTTACATAGATTTGATTCGTTTAATGTTAAAGCTTGCTTTAAAACAATTTTAATCATTCTTAGGAATCAAAATCATCACCACACATGTTTTAATAAGTTTCTAGCCATTTAAATCAATTAGAAAATAACTTTTACCACATTGATTGACGTGCCAAAACCTTCATTCAAAATATAACAATTTTTAATGCCAATGATAAAAAAACCTAAGTTTTTATCAATTCTAATGAATTCACCATTAACAATTTGATCAAAAACAGAGTCAATATCATTAAGACAAACAAAACAACTAGTCATTCTAATATAAAAACACAATCTTGCATTAAAAGATTTGATTTTATTCTTAAGTCTAATTAATTTTAAGGCAATTAAAACACATAATCATGTATGAGTTGGATATGATACCACTATAGAAAATTATTTCATGCTTTTAACGTGTTATCTTAAAAACAAATCAACACATCATAACATAAAAACATTCCAAAAAATAATTTCAATGAAGAATAGCTTATACAATAATTAAGTCCTTGATTGAAAATTCTAAGGTTTTGATGATTACCTTTTCATAATTTTTTACCAAAAAATGTAAGAACACCAACCAAGAGGCAATAATTTATTTTCCCTTCTATAGTATCACACACATTTGAACAAATCTGATCAAGGAAGAGTGCTAGCTTTTCTTTTTTATTTCTTTGATCGATTTGAATGGCAAGAAGAAGAGAGAGAATCGACTTCTCTCTTCCTTAAGTGAGATGCACGATTCTTTCTTTAAGAACAAGAGAAGGCTTCCTCTTTTCTTAAAAAGAGTCATGACCAAGAAAGAGAGGCACCAAATGGAAGAAGAAGAGGGGCAACACACTTCCTTTTACCAACGTATAGTTTTTTGTGTTCCTTTTCTCCTTACATAAGATTATTGGCTCCTTCATTATCTCTAACCTGAAAGATCAATTATCTAGGAAGTATTATTGGATTTGATTTTGAATCAAATTCCAATAATATCTCCCTTGTTTTATTTTAATCATCTTACTTGATTAGACACCTAACATAATTAGGAAACCCTAATTAATTAGGATACTCTAATTAATAAGGCTAATTAAAATAAATTCCTCCTCTTCAATTGTAACGCCCTCCATTTTTCGTAATTTTTAAAATTTAATGTGAATAATTAATATAATTATGTGCGGAAATTTTTCGCAAAAAGATTTAATAAATAAATGGTGGGACAATGTAGAATATATTAAGAATTAAAATTGGGTGAAGTTAGGTTAACTGGCAGAGAGAAAAACCGAGAAGAAGGCAAGTATGTAAAGTCGGGGACAATAACGTCATTTCCGAACCTTATATATATATATCTCTTCCTATATCTCTTTACATCCACCTTCACTTCCACGTTTTTCTTTCCATAACCGAACCAATTTCCGAAAAACCCTAACCGAGCTGGGAACTTGTCGAGCTTTGGTGATCAGGAGGTGTAGGATCGAGTGGAGATCATAACTTGGTGAGTTTTTACGACTTGGAAGTGGTAATCACGTTTTTGCATGTGATCCTCTTTGTTGAAGTGATTTCTCATTCAATTTAAGTTAGAATTCAGTGAATTAGGGCTTGATTGAAAGGTATGGATGTATAGTACCCATTAGCATCTAATTCTAGGGTTAGTTTATGGTTTTAGTGCTTGAAAATGGAGTTTTAAGTGGAAGGGTTTGGAGTGACGAATTTTGGAAATCATAACCTAAGTCGGGTTTTAAGTTTTGTTGTTAAGGTTAGTTTCCTTGAACTTTCGTAAGGTTGTTTGTATGATCAATTTGATTGGGTAATTAATGAGGTGTAATTAATTTGAAATTAATAAAAATGGTTTAGGATTTTTGTAAAGAAAGTTGGAGGAAACGAGTTATGGTATAAGTATTCGATGGTTAGAATGACTGAATTGTACTTAGGAAGTTTAATGAATCAGATGGGGTTCAATTGAAAGTAAGGAAGAATGAGGTTAGGTGAAGAGGTGATGGATTTAATAAATGAGAGAGAGAGAGAGAGTAATAGAAAAATATAATTCAAAAGAACATATAAGTGTTATGGCATTGTACCTTTACTGTTTGGTAACTAGTATACATATATATGTAATTAATATGATCCTTAATTGTGTTTAGGAGGATCTAATCAAAGAGAAGAATCTCAGATTGGACCACAGTCGAGTGCTAAGTGAGTTATCAGGTAAGTAACACGAGCACGGCTTCTGATGTTTGTTTATATTGTGTATGAAAATGCTATGCTTTGAAAAAGTGGAATTGATGAATTTGGTTTGTTTGGTGTCATTGAGTACAATGAATCATTGATGGATATGGTTGTTAATGTAAGGATGTAATGTTATGTTGATTGATAGTAAATGAGATGATGATATTATGTTTATGTGATTATGACGCTAATGATGTTAAAGGTAAACTGATGAATGATCATATGTAGGTAATTATATATTAACTATGCTTGACAAGTTTGTGATTGATTATGTGAAACAAGCTGGGATTGTAAAGCATAACATGATTATATGGAAAATGTATGATTTAGTTGCATAAGATGCACTTTACATTCATGCATATGGAAACTCTTAGTGAGTGAGTTATGTGTAGTGGCTCTTTGTGAGCATATAAATAATTGGACTCTTTGTGAGTAATGAAAAGAAGGAGTGGTTATGGTTCTATGTGAACAAACTATTAGAAATCGGGTAGTATATAAAACATGCTACTTCGTGCACATGTGGAAACTCAAAACACTTAAAGATGTAAGAGTGTGTAGATTGATGAACATATTATATGCAAATCATAGGCACTTTGTGTGCAGATTGATAGCACCTTGTGTGCGAATCATGGGCACTCTGTGTGCAATATTATAAAAGGATCCATTATTTATAACTAATACTCCTGACCGACGAGGTCCGTTTGCAAACGTCTAATTAGTGAATTAAAGAAAAGTGTGAGTTAGAAGTGAGAAAATGTGTCATGCATTAAGGCCATTCATTCATAATCATAGTATTGTGGTTAAGAGGATTATATGGATATTGATAAGAATGGTAAGAGGATATATGATTGTATAATCTTCAACTTGGTTAATCTTGTTTATGGTATATGTGTTTGATGTGATTAAACAATTGAGGTTGAATGATCAATTAAAAGGTGATTTTGATTAAATATGTTATGTGTATTGGTATGGAACATGTTGAATTATTCAATGATTGATGTTTTAGAGGGTTTAAATGTGAATTGGATGATTAAATGAAGATAGGAAATGTTTTGATTAAGGTTATGAATTGGTGATTTGTGGTTTTAAGATTGATGTGGAAATTGTGTTAGGTTTT
>CANYCX012336117.1:0-10391 GCA_948193385.1 Breynia disticha f. nivosa | reverse complement strand
TTATATGCTTTATTATTCATATGAGATATGAATTATGAAAGTATGCTCTTTTAATATCTTGTTGATTTATAGTTGACATTATGTTGATTATGGAAAGCATTGAATTGCTTATTGAGCATACTTGATTGAGATTATGAGATATGAATGCATTGATCATTCATTATGTTGCATTCATTGTGTGACACTAAGATTGATTTCCTAGGCTGGGCCTGAGGATTATTCCGAGAGAGATCTCGATGCCGGTTTGGGATCAATGATATTTTGAGCTAGGCTCGATGCCGTACTGGGTATGATGCCAGCATGGGACCGAGGCAAAAATGAAAGGAAAAAGAAAAGAAATAGAAAGAAAAAAATACCCCGGGGCATTTTTGCATGTGATTTCATTGTCATTCCTATGCATTTGATTAAGCATTCATGATTAGCATTGTTGTTGCATTGCTATTTGATTTGTGAATGCTTATATGATAGATATTGAGAGTTGTATTTTGAATGAAAGTGTAGGGTTTACTTTGAGTAAATATGTGGTATGTGTTTTGATTTGGATATGATGCTTTGCGAGAATTTTATGTGTAATTTTATGTGTATTAAACTATTGATATGATACATCTTTTAGGTTGGAAATATATGATAATCAAAGAACTTAATGAATAATGAAATGTGAATAAACATATGAATGAGTTTTTATTTTATAAGATCAATATGCTTATGATGTAGACAAGTTGTATAATGAATGTTTTGATGGAAACATTGTTAATTAAGTACATGAAATATGTTGGACATGTACAAGACTTAGAGGATTTGTTTAGTATTGAAACGTTTTTCAAACCTAAACTTTGTTTCCGCTGTCGTATTTTGTTTTATGTAAATGTTGGGACGTTTTTCTATAAATATGAATGTTTACTTTTGCTCTCCTCTATTTATATTTAATTATTGTATTATTTAATAAAAGGATTGAATTATTTGGATAATTGTTTTTAAAAATTGAGTTCCACACAATGATTCATTTTGCTAATTTTCCTCATTTAAATTGTTTCATTTTTTTCTCAGTCCTCTTTACCATAGCACCATCACAGTGTCGCCCGCAAAGCACTACATGAACATGTCATTTCGTCATCGACAGGCAACAGTGAAGTTTCATTGTGGTGCACCCACAATAAAATATTCCTAGCTTCGCCACTGAATCTCATCATAAAATTTTACACCCATGTCAGACAACTAATCAAATCACCTGTAAAATTCACTCAAGTGATCAGATATGGAACTCCCATCTTTATACTTCAAATTCATAGCTTGTTTAAGTAGAAATTGTGAAAATTTCACTTTTCATATATGAAGAAATAGTACCTTGATAATTAAAATCAATATAAATTTTTTGCAAAAATTTCCCAAAGAAAGAAAGACAGAAATGCACTATAAATTTTGAGCGTCCATATTCTGGTGATACCCTACTAAATCGTGTGAAGTTTTCATGCTCAAAACAATGTATCTTTCCATCCAAAGGTTTGCAAGGCCGAAGGCCAAATAATTAATCCAGTTTACAAGTTTTATGCTCATGCCCAAAAACTAAATACATTGATTGAACATAACAAAGGTAAACTAGATGGCTTCCCAACCTTATCAACCTAGTCCCAAAATATCCAAAGAGCATAGTCTCATAACAAAGGTAAACTAGATGGCTTCCCAACCTTGTCAACCTAGTCCCAAAATATCCAAAGAGCATAGTCTCAGAACAACCACGCGCTTGCGTATTAACCTGCACCTATTACAACATATCCACAAGAGAGAACAACGAGTATTAAAACTCAGTGAGTGTATAGTTCCCCCACATCACCGTATTGACTATGAAGCCATCGCATTTCGTTAGTTCACTCACATGAGAATGTTCAAGAACATTTTAAGATTTTCTCTATATGCTATATGAATTATTTATCAAGCCATGTAAGCCAACTCCTCGAACCATAACCTTCATACCCTAATTTTACTTTATTTAAGAAAATTTTAGAGTCTGAAACGGTTTGAAAAGCGGTATGACAAGACCGTTTGCCAAACTGTTTGGTCTGAGCTCAAGTTTCTATCCAATTCCAGAATGGTTGAAACGGTCTGGCAAATGGTAACTGTTTGCTAAGTCATTTTAGCTTCCAGAAAGCTTCTAAAATCTCAGGTTTGATTTTAGATGGTGAAACCGGCTGGGGAACGGTTTACCCAGGCCGTTTCCTTGCCCGCTTCCACCTAATTCCAGCCATAAATGACCCTTTTCAATCACATCCAACTACCCTATTGCATTTACCATAACCCTATACTCAACACACGACATTTCTACCATACATCACAATTCCACCCTTGAACTCAATCATCACACTCACTCAATTCACAATTGTAATTCAATGACATCAACTCCTAAACATGCCCACTTAAACAAATCCCTCATCACACAAGATCACACAATACATGCAAGTTGTCACAAACAACATATTACATATTATAAGTGCTCGTGATGCATTGTTAGGTTGCATTTCATACATTTGTTTAGCTTTTATTTATCTTTGTTTAGCGTACATTGCATGTTTTATTTTTCAAATTACTTGAATTTTCTGTTTCATGTCTCGGGTTCTCATAGATTCCATTTTGCGTGCTTTAGCTTAAAGATTGAGAATTAGAAGCTTGAAGGATGATTGCTAGCTTTTGTTGCTGAAGAAACAGTAGCCTACACAGTGTCGTCATTAGACTACGCTTGGTCGTGCTCACCATGCGCAGTGCCATTTCACAAAGAACGCAAGCCGAGATTGAAGAAGGCGTGGTTGTGCCCACCGTGCATACTCTTGGTCCCACCGCGTGTAGTCCCTTGACTTGAGTGAACACTGTAGAGAAGAATTAATTAGGGTTAGGAGTTGATTAGTTGGAGGAAGTTTTAGAACAAATTTTTCTTAGTAGTCGTTGAAGGTGGAACAGAAAATGAAAACTCGCTCTGTTCTAAAACGAGAATAAATAGAGTCTACGAATTTGGCAGCAAACGACAACCTTCCTAACTTGCAAAATCTCCACCATTAAGGTTAAGCAGACACATCAAAGCTGAACACCAACCCTAACAGCCAAGCTATAACTCAAAATTAAGTCGTTCAAATTCAATATCCACCGTTTAGATTTTAGAACACAAAGAGAGGAACAAACCCACCAAACTTCAGCACGATCCAACAGTAAAAATGCTTCCAAACATTAAAGTTAAGCAGACACATCAAAGCTGAACACCAACCCAAACAAAAATGTTCTCCAAGCTATAACTCAAAATTAAGCCGTTCAAATCCAATCTCCACCGTTCAGATTTTAGAACACAAAGAGGTGAAAATACCGACAAAAATTCAATACGATCAACCACTGATTGATTTATCAAAAGTTGATTGGGAAGAGCTAGTTGTGTAGTGTTTTAGTGCAGAATTTTCTCTTTTGAAAACCACCACTCGAATTCTATCTCTTGTGTGGGGTTGTTGTAAACATGAACAAAACCCTATAGGGTTCCTTAAAATAATTAGCCTCTTCATAAATTGGATTTCTCCACATAAGAAGGGACCGAAAGGTCAACACGTGTAATAAAAAATATCGATCCGTTTATTACTCACGAAAATTGAGCATGTCCATAATCGTGTCGACATGCTCATGACACGATTAACTCGTTTAATGTACATATGTAATCGTATTGTGTGTTGATATGATATAATTAATGACACATATCTTGTTGTTTAACGGTCAATAAAATATTAAAAAGAAAAAATAGGAACCATAACTCTAACATTTCGACCTTAACTCATTTCATTTCTCACAATTCACAAGTCAGTCGCACTCTACTCTCAACACCCCTAACACTCCGACCACTATACACCACAAAAACTTCAAATAAGGCATGACATAAAAAACTGAACCTGAACCTATCCAACCTGCCAAAATCAGTTTGTTTTCGGTCTTGTAATTTTTCAACTCATCCAATAATAGTTGAGTTTTGTTTGGAAATTTCACTAGCCGAACACAACTAACCCCCTAATCGCCCAAAACTTAACCAAAATCAACAGTTACTTTTCAACCTGTCCAAGCCAACCCGCAATCTATCCAACCCAACCAGCATGTCATTTGGTTGGTCAAGTAATTTTTTTCAACCTGACGTCATCGATTTTTTTTGAAAAAAAATTCAACCCAACTAATCCGACCATTTGCAAATTGCATTGCCCTAGCTTCAAAGTTTGTAACGTTATTGTTATTATAAGTTTTTTTCGTTGATTGAAGCTTGAGATCTTCCAGTACAACTTTCATGATTTATTAGAGATCAAATTTCTTTAGCCTTTAATAGAACTAACAAAATACGAGCGAAGTGCGGCTCCAACGAGTTCTCTGAGACTGATGAACCCATGAAGCGTTATTTAGTGGCATCTCACCTCCACCAACAACCTCTCCCTTCTGAATCAATTCACTATTTCTATACCTCTCAAAGGTCTTCCCTCATGAAGTTGATATGCAACCTCACCAACAACCTGCATTTGCCAATACATGCAAAACCAGTAATCTAAATCAGCATCAAACAAATAAAGCCGAGACGATATATCGGTCATACTCGTGCAAACTCAGTGTTAACCGCTATACAATCCACTCTATAAGCTTCCATTTACTGCACCTGCCAAATTATTCATAAAAACGCAGCAAGGCTCATACCTTAGCCATTGATCTGTATGAGTGTTCGGTGACACCTGCCACATGAGGAGTAATAATAACATTGTTGAACTTTAAGATAGGATCATCAGGATTGAATGGCTCAGTCCAAGCAACATCAATGCCTAACCCTCCTAAATGTCCAATCTTAAGATGATGCAAAACATCCTCGTAGTTCAGCAGACCCCCTCGAGCAATATTTACTAAAAGGGAACCCTAAGCAAAAAGATATAATGTTGATAGATATAGTCACACTAAAAGCATATATTAATAAAGTGCTGTTATGTTCCAGAAAAGAACTCCCTAGTGAGGGACAATGCACTGGAAATATAGATCATATATTTAGCAGAAGCTACCAAGAAAAACTAAAACATTATAAGATTAACATGATAGCTTCAAACAACCTATTGAATGGCATACCTTTCTCATGGAAGACAAGAATGAGTTGTTTACAATACCTGCCTGAAATTACAACAAATTTGTTGTTCAGATGTTGCATATACACTAAGTAACTAAACTATTTACTTGTACACTATCTATTTTCACTAGATAAATCTGTTTACCAAACCACACTATAAGAAGAAAAAAAAATAAAGAAAAAAGAACTTATTTTTCTTTCTCAGTCAATTAAGATTCTTTCTAGAAAAAATGAGTCAGAAAAAAAAGACATAGATTAACTGATTATTGGACAAAAAGAGCTGGTAGAACAGTTTGCAACATAGAATTTTTGAGTGAGCTGAATAATTTCAGACAAGAAAAAACTTTATCCAGAAAAAGACTCAATGAAGCCACCCTCCTCTTTCCAATTATCTTATTAGATTTAAACACCACCATGATTTAACTTAAGCCCTTATCCCAACTAAAAGATATAAAAGCAAAAGGCAGCATAAATCAGAAGACCTTTGGCCTGTTATACTTCGGTAACCATGACATGAAATACCTACAGTAATAGGCTTGTGTGATGTAGCCCCTACCTTAGAAGTGATTCTTCATGAACACACGACATTATTTCTGAGTTTACTCATTTTCTTTTGATTAATTGGACTGATTTAGCTGCACTTACAGTTTCATTGTTCAAAGTTAAGCAGCATATAACTATATCTGCACGACCAGCAAACTGGTAAATATCTTCATGACTGCCCTTCTCATCAACCAGTTGACCAGTGATAGCATTTTGAGCCAGAAATCCTACGGAAATGGATAGCAACATCAAAGGCCCAAACCAAAATTTTTCTTTATTTTTTGAAATTTCCATGCATACCATTAGACTGATCAGGAACTTCAGAACCCAAATTCCAGCTCCTCTTTGTCGCTAAGATTTTCACGCCAAAAGGTCGCAGGCGTTTTGCCAACTCAATCCCTATATTTCCAAATCCTAGGATAAATACCTGCAGAAAATAAAGAGAAAGGAATAGTTAATGCCATATATTGTGTAGATTAGCCCAGAACAAAAGCAAAAAGAGAGGCACATCTCAAACATTATTGAAAGAATAAACGATGTCCAACAATCAATAACATAATCCAAACTTGGTAGGAAAATCAAAATTGCAATCATGCAGTCAACACAAGCTCAAAAATCATTAATTGAAGCAGTAACAGCGACAATTCAAGCAGCAAATATGAGATGCTTTCTGACAATCCTATTTTTTTCACTCTACTTCATTTTGGGAGCTGTAATTTACTTCTACTTTGGTTGGTTATAAAATGAATAGCCCCGATTGTGTTATTTCATTTAAAGAGTAAGAAGATTTTCATTATATCACATTTTGCTAAAGTAAATCAACCAGGGAAAGAAGATTTCTTTTCCTGGCAAGCAAATTCCTACAGAGTACTGCATTATTATTAACACACTCAAACTTTCTTTTTTGAGGAAGTTTTGTTTGAATCTTTTCTTCTAATCAATGAAAGAAAAAGAGATCCAATATCTATACTCACCGTCTTGCCAAAAAGTGTATCACCGGGCGGTTCTCCAAGCTTTTTCTGCCTTACAGAATTCTGAATGTCAATCTGTAAAAGTAACGAGTCAATAACGTTTTCAAATGGAAATCAACAGCGTCAGACTGACATTCATTGTGACCTTCAAATTTATCTCTGGATTGTCTTTTTCCCATTAATCTCGTGTCACACTTAAAATTACAACTTACTAACCAGTGGAATTTCAAATATTTCTCTAACGCAAATATCAGTTAGTTTTCATTAACAAACATCTTTGTGAAATAGATTTTATGTCATTGTGAAAGATCCTTGTCTCTCCAACCTATCTACACAGCTTGTTCCATTCTAACTGCTGATTGCTAATGTAAGCTATGAATCTTCTCGATAAACTAGTAAGTGAAAATATATAAGACTTCTCTTTGCACTGTATATCAATATGTTTTTGCAACATTCATCTGTAATATGTCCAATAAAGTCATGCAATTAAACAATCTTTGACAACCTAGCCATACTTTCTGTTAGGACCTTGTGGTGGCAAGTTAGTCATACTTATTAGAGTTGGAGGATTTTAGTATTCCGATATAAGGACATCGTCTAAGAGAATGGGACATTCATTTTGATCACTTTGTGTATTCCGGCCTCATGGCTTGGAAGAGTGATAGCCTCTATCAGAATGAGGGTGGTCTCTCGAAAACTACCATTGATTCATTGGATCCCACCATCCTTCATCTTTCATTAATCTACCCTATTTCAGATTGTCTTTTTATCATTGAATAAATATATTTTGTTATCTCCTCTTGTTTTCATACTTACTTTCCTGATACAACAAATGGCCAATTCGAGTTCTTACGCTTTCTCGTTCTTCAAAAGCTCTCACCAAATTAGTAATGTGCAGAGCAGAAAAAAGCACTGTGATTTCTATTTTTAAAAGTTCAAGTAACTAACTTGCTTCTTCAGTAGACCCAATGTCAGATACACTGCCATTTCCGCACATGAAGCAGCATTTCCAGTCAAGTCACCTGGAATTCTAGCAACCTTGATTCCACTCTTAGTAGCGGCATCAATATCAACCCCTTATTGAAAAGAAATATAAAACGAGCTCGTCTTTGGTAAACAATAAGAATGAAGCCCATATATTCAGCCATATTAAGATATAAAAAGAGCAATTACCTTCAAGACCAACACCAAACTGCATTATAAGCTTCATTTGGTTAGCACGAAGGATAACATTGGAATCAAGCCGCATGTTTTTCACCACACAAATATGATAGTTTGATACAACACTTGGTACATCTTCAAAGGGGACATCATCAACCTATTCATAATGACAAAACTTAATAAACAGAAACTAAAACTACTAGCAAGCAGTTTAAAAGTCAGTAGTTTTAGGAAACCAACATTTTGAAATTGCATTAAACCAGGCAACATTGGTAAACCACAATATTATCAAGTAAATGTTGCACATGGTTGATGCATCATTTTACAGGAAGAAATCAATATGGTAAGCAATCGAACATTTATAAATCCAAAAGGACTGAATCACTTAATGAAGGGGGAAAATATTGATAGGACTCAACAGATTATTTCTTTAAGACAAAATGACTTCAGATTTATTCTTCACACCAGAACAGTTATTCGATCAATTTTTTGTCATAGCAGAACAACAAAGTAAACCTTGAATATCAAAAGACTCTATTTCAAGTGTTGCATTAATGCATCCAGGTCAGTAAATTCAGAATTACAGCAGCAACAGTGATTTTATACCTAAGTTGCACTTCAATTCTAAGAGACTTAAATAAACTCTCTGTACCATAGACTTAGCACCACACTCATTTTCAGCTCCATAAAGCACTAGTACCATGGAATGAAAACCTGAGAAATTACCTGAATGAAGGGATACTTTTGCAAATACTCTTTAGTGTAAATATGAGATGCAGGAAAATGTGGTCCGCAGAAGAGGACACGGGTAATGTGCTCGTCCCTTTCGTCACCCATTCTCTCCACTTCCTCCGTGTATATGCACTGAAAGAAAATCCATCAAAAAGATATGCATAAACCTGACCTCTTCACCATCAGAGTGAAACCTTAAAAAATCTCGCAAAATAAAAGAGTATGAAGAGCGCAAAGCCTCAAACTTGTGATCAAATTGAAATCATTTATGACCCAAATAGTGGTCTATAAATGTAGAAATAAACCAAAAAATCTGTTGATTACTTCCTCAAATTGGGACATAACATTGTCATTTGGCATATGCATGCAAGTAAAGTTTTCCTGCTACAAATTCATTCAAAACCGTATACATTAACCGTGTGTTTCATTTCCATCCAACCCTTTAAAGAAAATACAATCTTCATTGATCTAAATTAATAATATTAGAACCTTAACCAATTCCTCAATTAAGTGGTGACACTTAATCCACTAAACAAAAATTTCAATCCTGCAAAACCAGCAAATCAATAGCAATGTTAACGCAAGGACTTATTCCAACTAATCACACAAACATGGACATTTAAGCCAAAAAATTGCCAACACCATTACGTGCTTTCATCATTCCTAATTCGAGAAACTCGACATTTGGCTATCCAAATTATTGACTCTTCATTCTCAAGAAAAAAAAACGATCTTTGCCTTGGCCAGTCAGTAAGTAATAAACCAATCATTACACTTGTATCCTTACATTACAAGAAATACACTTGTATCCTTACATTACAAGAAACAAGCTATAAGAAGCGCTTTGTTGATGCTTTCACAATTCTAACAGTCTCAACGTTTCGTGAAACAAACTTAGAGAGCAGGTTGCTGGTTCAAGTCTCAAGAAAACATTTCTGGAACAGCAGCAGATGATTCCAGAATTAAGCAGAAATAGGATGAAAGCAATTTAAGTGAAGAGAAAAGAGGATGAGAGCAAAGTGGTTGGATTCGGATTTCGGGCAATCATCAAAGACACAAACACAAAAGCACAAGCATTCAATTTTGGTGTGTTTACAAGGCGAGTGAAGTGGAGGGTAGGCGATGAGGTGAGGGAAGAAAGAGAGTAAGCAAAGTTGGGTAAATTTTAATATGAGTCTCTTAAGTAAGGAACTCAATTTTGTTTAACTGAAAATGTACAGATTACGTAAAATTAAAATTATTTTTACTGAATAAATTAAAGGCTCAAATTTATTTTCATAAAATCGAATGACTAAGAGTTGTTGCCTCAATGAGTCCCTTTTTTAGGGGACTCACCCGCAAAGTTGACTTGGGGCTCCTGAACCAAATGCTCTGGATTTGATTTGCTTCACCTGGGCCTGCCTTCACCCCTACCCCACCATTTCGGTCAATTTACATATTATGAGATTTTAAGTGTCACGGTACCATAGACATATGGCTCCTAACCCAGTCTGCTCGATTTGTAATAGTGAGGCTGAATTCATCATCCATGTACTTAGAGATTGCAGAGAGGCAAAGAAGATCTGGCTACAGTTAATCCCGGCATGGAAAATGGAGAGTTTCTTTGGGAAGACTGAGGAAAGTTGGCTAGAGGAGAATCTGAGTAATGCTAACAAAACTACTAGCGAATTGGAGTGGTCGACCCTCTTTGGGATCACCTGCTGGTTCTTATGGAAATGGAGGAATCAGTTTATTTTCGAGGGGGACTTAGTGCTTCGGAAGAAAGAGAGAATTATGGCTTTCCTGTTTGAGATGCAAAGGGCTAGGAGAACAGGGCTAAACCTACAGACTCAAGCTAGGCAGATCCAAAGGGTGGGTTGGTCAATGCCAAATGC